>JAUMHB010067986.1:0-13618 GCA_032359685.1 Pittosporum tobira | reverse complement strand
AAATTGAACAAAAACACAGCAAAGATCGACCTTTGATTCTGCAGAAGCTAAGAACCGAAAATGAAGAATACAAAAAAAATTGCTAACTGTCTAACACTGCGGATGGTTTGCAGACTAGGTGTGAATGAGTTATGCTATATGAACCACTTACAACGGCAGGGAGGAGAAGTATGAACGGTAAGGAAGAAGAAACAATGAACAATAAAGAAATAAAGGAAAAAGGAAAAGAAAGAAAAAAGAGAGAAAAAGTTACTTGAAGACCGTGCGCGTAGGTCCTACCCGGTCGGCCGGTGAAATTCAAATTTCAAATTTTACATTTTGTCTCGATTCGCGTGTCAATTAATTTAATAATTAAATAATACCTCAAAAATTAAAATCCGAAAAATGCAATATTATACTCTATCCCTACGTTTTGGCACGCTGCGATCGCAATAACGTTGTTCGTTTTTCCATACGACGCTCTGGTCAAAAAGTCAACTCTTTTTCCGCGCTGATTCCAGATCTTCGATCGGTGTATGATTTTGAGCACTTTATAACTCCCAGGTCAAAATGACCAAAATGCCCTCGGACACAAATAATGACAAAATAACCAAAATGCCCTTGGGCTATAAATACTATTTTAATTTGATTCCTCAAAACGCAATAGCGCAGAAAAAAATTCTACTAGAAAATAATAATAGGAAGATTTTTATTTATTTAATTGTTCGAAAATTTTGGGTTCTTACACTTATTAAGTAGTCAATTTCTTTAGATCAAAAATCAAAACTTTTATCAATCAAATTAGATAAGTTAAAGAATAGTCAAGGTTGGTATATAATTGATTTCAATCCTTGTGGGAACGATATTTTACTACAATCTGATTAGTGTACACTTGCACTTTTCTCCGATCAGGTATGCCATGGGTTTTAGGCTTCACTATAAAATCCTCAAAGTATGTTACATGTGAGGAATGCTATCAATCCCAATCTGACTGAGTGGGAGCAAGCTAATCACTTGTGGAAATTCTCATTCATATGTGGTGTATCATACTTCTTGAAAGGAAAAACTCAAACGTATTATTTGGAGATAAAGAGGAACAGATGGAGTACTAAAGATCATATTTGGATTAATTTTCAAGCTATGGCAGGTTAGATTTCTATATATAAATGTAAATATTGATTTTGGCATCATTTCTTATAATCGGTTTCCTAGCTTGCATCAGTTCCCTATTTGATTCGAAAAAGTAGTGAATTTATGTGATGCAATGACATATATGGAAAACTATCACAATTATGCAGTTATAGGTTTAAATATTTGTTCTTCACACAATAAAATTCCTCAACGAAAATCAGCCAAAAATAAGCTACAATTACATTATTAAATTTTAAGTTTTTCCTTGTAAAAATTGTGTACAGTACTTTTAGAAGTTTTATTGAATTATTTATATACTGAGGCCTTTAACTTTCACATGTAACAAGAATATGGGAAAGAATTCTAAGTACATTTTACAGTTTAATCAGCTATGACTATCTAATGTTTACGTTATTAGACTGCATATCATGATCACGGGTCTTAGCGAGCGTGGACGATACAAACAGTCATTTCATTAACAGAACTTGAGCTTGAAGTACCATTACCCTTAACTTTGCGATAAATAAATGCAGGCGGCCGGGAGAGGAAAGAGATGCTTCATTGCATGGCATAAAGGCTATTTCTGACATTGTTGGTCGATCGCTAGCAGATTCTTGCACACACAAAAGTCACATATGAATGCATCTCAAGACTTCCCCAATCTGACATGAGCCCCACAATGATGGATCAATTATTTCCAAGCATTTACCTTCTCTCCAAAGATTCCAAACCAAAAAAGTCACAGGATTGTTATATTTTAACAACAGAAAGGAAACAATCAAAGAGAAAATTGAAGAATACAATCACATTGAACACAAAATTTACAGGAATAACACTAAAATAGGTCTACGTTCATGATGGCAACAATAAAAATCACTTTATTTTATCAAAATAGTAACACTCTATTCACTAACAGCTCAAACTATGCGCAAAATCTAATTAGTTATATTAATATCGACTAACTATATTTGAACACAACACTTGTCACATCAATTTGTATGCATCTATATAAGTTTTTTTTGTTAATACATATAACATTACTAATTATATCAAAAAAAAAAAAATTCAATAGATTGTAAGTGATTAGTTTTATACTTAAATATGAAGAAACCCTATGCATCCACTACGCTCTTAGGCCTATCGCCAGTAACAGTCCAAAATTTCCCGTAGTTTTTACAATCCCTTATGGGTAATTATTCAAATAATATCCTATCATATGGGAAAATATAATCATATTCGAATCAGAACTAAAGCAAGAGATTAAGAAACCGATGTTCTTCCTGCCACTAATAATCTCTAATATTGTGTTTGATCCATATTCTTTGAGAAAAAAGAATGAAATAAAATTTTACATTGAAATTAAGTGGTGGTTAGAATGAAATGGTTAGCTAACTCTATAATTTAAGTTGAAAATGCGGAAAATAATTAAATGGATGAAACCCACCTCCTCCAAGAGGAATAAGTTTTCACTTCTCATTCCTTCATTCTCTTCGTTTTTAACTAAAATTTAAGAACTAACAACACATTTCTTTCCAATCACCACTCAATTTCAATATAAATTTTATTTCATTTCTTTTTCTTAAGGAATGAGAAGTAAACTCAACATAAGAGTAATACTCCAAAGACAAAAACATCGGATGCTATTGAAAAAAGGCCTTGCATTGCATAGTCTGGTGACATATAATTAACCACTGGAATCATACCCAAAAAAAAATGATGTTAAAACTTTGGCTTCTCTTTTTACATGAATAAATTTAATTAGAGCAAGGGTTACTTACTATGATCTAACTACTCTTTTTGTATTTTTGTCCATCTGGTCCCCACCAAATATTCTAGCTATACCAAAATACCATATTTTAGGGTTCATAGAAGCATCTAGCAAAAATTGATGGCTTTTAGATCACTATGAATGATGTTTAATCTTGAGTCCTGGTAAAGATATAACATTCGTCGAGCAATTCCCAATGTGATATCAAAGCATTTCCTCCAGTCGACCATTGATTTTTTTCCTCCTTATATGTATATCACAATTTAAGACTACAACAAATTAGGCATGCATGTGATGACATGAAATTGTCATAATTGTAACACCCCATGTTATTTTACCCGTTTAGTAATTAAATATAATATTTAAAAAATAAAATAAAATGATGATCAAATTGGTTTATAATAATAATAGTTAGGTGAGTATTAACAATATCATAAGAATGAGAAAATTAAAGTAAATGAATCTCTTGCCTATGAATCACCAAAATGCCCTTAATAAAGAGAATCCGAAACGCCTAAATTAGTAGGAAACAAATGTAATATTGATACAATTATGGAAGTAGTGATTTTGGCCGCGTCATTTATTTACCGCTTGTTATTTGACAAGATGTATATTATATATATACTTGGGGTTACTGAAAAATATGGAAATCGAGAGTGGGAGAGAAGAGAGAAGGAGAGAAAGAGAGAGAGATAGAGTTCTTGAAAATTGATCTTCCATCCAAATTTAATCTTTACTACAAAATTAGAATCTCCACATCATGTAGAGCTTTTTCATGGGTTTAAACCTTTCAATCCATGTCTATTTGAGCTGGAAATTGTGAGAGAGGGGCTACAAATCTTGATTAAAGGTGATCTCCTCGATCTAAAAATATATGTTCTTATATTTGCAGTCCACTTCGTGGGATTTTTCTCTATATCCGACTGTTGGATTGTTATAAGATTTGGATATGTTATACTCAGTATGTTATACAGGTCTCCACAAAATTTGAAATGTTAATTATTTTTAGATTAATAGTTATTGAATTTATAAAATCAGTCACCATAAAACTCTATTCTTGTAGTTATAGTCCAGATTAAGGGATTTTTCTCTAAATCCAACCATTGGATCATCATAAAATTTGGATAGGTAATATTTACTTATGTTAGGAAGCTACTCACAAAAATTCGACTATTAATTATTTGTAGATTAATAGTTATTGAATTTACAAAATTTGTCGCCCGAACAATATCTAGCAGATTTTCTAATGAAACATTTTATTTTTTAAAATTTATACGTTTATAATTTAAATCCGATTAGGGTGATTGTTGAGGCTATATTGGACTCTTTTAAGTCTATATTTTGATGGTATTGATATATTTGTAAGATTATTTAAGATGAGTATGTGATAATAATATTGGTGGTGTATGGTAGTTTTTGGGGTTGTTCCGATGCAGGTTCCTTTTAGGCCATTTAAAAGCATATTTTGAGAAAACTTTCTTTGCAAAGTTGTGAAGAATTAAAATATAGATTTACCTTAAAATTTTGAAAATATCTAGATGAACATGGAATTTACTGGGAATTTCTAAATTTCTTGGCCTTGAAGAGTTATACTAAGAATTCTGGGAATTTGTTTCAAGTGAAATCGTTATAGTAGTTTATTGGAATTTTACATGATTTGGCACATGAGTTGGAGAATTTTATAATGTGAAAATATTTTCGGCTAATTGAAAAATAATTTACAAGTAAGCAAAATTATTGAAATACTAGAACTAGTGAAACAAGCAAGAAAGTATATTATGAATTATGGGAGGTTGATTAACACCCTAGGAGCTCTAAATGATATTGAGTTGGATAATAAAAGTCGTAAAGAGATCAAGTATGATCTGTAGTCTTAAAAATTAATGCCACATATAGCTATTTCAACTAGAAGGTATCGTTAAGGTTTTCGTACAAATGTAGGAAAGTCAGTAAGACTTTAGGCAATGTTCATGCATTGTAATGATATGTATGAGGACAAACAAGCCTTTTTCTTCTCTTCCTCTACTCAGAAAGCCCCTGCTTCAATATATATTAAATTGTTCAGTGAATTTTAATATTCTCGGAACATCTCTTTAAATTCTCATTATGATCCGAATTTGAAATGACTCCTTATTATTTTTGAAATTGTTTGTGGTATAAGTTGAGTATTTTGAAGAGTAATCTTCGTATATATGTTTATTTTTGTATATCTTTCTAAATTATGGGACTTTGAACGGTGTAATTTGAAATGACGAAAGTTTTTATGTTAAAAATCAGTGATTGAGTATGAACATGGTAAGATTGGTGTACGTCGGGACCCTATCTATGAATTTTGGTAATTACATTGCTAGCAATTTTAAGAGTCTACGGGGTTGATCGCTTGTGGACTGTGGAGAATTGCTAATCTAACTTTGTGTTTAATTCGTTGTGAAAACGTTATGGATCTTTGATCCCTCAGTCATTGTAAGTTGATTTAATTTTTATATCATTCAACTATTAGAGGCTTTTGAATCTAAATTATTCAGTTGGTCCCCTTTGAAGATTGTAAGATGATTGAAGTATAAGATTTTTCGTTTTATATATTTATGCTGAAAGTTGTTTTGAAAAGTATTTATATCCTTAAAATTCCTAAATGCCTTTTTATCTAAACTTTTTTAGTTAGCCAATTTTAAGAAAGTCTGGAAAATAAGTTATTCACATTTTTCAGTAAAAAAGAACTTGGGAAAAAATTATTTTAGCAAAAATGTTTTTATCCTCTTGAATTCCAAGTAGTTACTGGTAAGCTATATCGCTCATTCCTTGCTATATTTTTCTATATTCTTTAGTTAAATACAGAAATAGAGGTTAAGAAAAGATTGAAGATGTAGTAAAGTTGAGAGCAAAAGTCAGATTTGATCGATATCGTTGATACATGTAGCAAGGTATAACGAGGTTAAGCTACATCTTGAAGTGAAAGAATGAGAAAATAGATGAATAAAATAAGTTTGTGAGAAGTTTTCACGTAAGCAAATCTTGGAAAAATGTATTGTAGAGATTTAGGTAGCAAATATGACTAACTGTGGTAATGTTGTAATTATTGACGAACAAAGTTTCTAAATGTGTATAAAGGGTCAAGTTGAGGTTGTCACAATAATAATCTTGAGGATATTGTGTCATTTTATACTTCAATATTAGAAATTAAACTCTTATTGGGGCACATAAAAATTGACAAATATGTAAGACGCTTTTTTTGTGAAACAAATAAAGTAATGTAAAACCAGTGAATGAATTAGAATATCTTTGGCGTACCAGAAATGAAGTTGTTCAAGCTTTTGTTTGGCGGTACTCATAGATTAACATTTTTTCTTCATTTTGAATCCAATAACCTAAAAGTCTCACAAGATTCCTGTGCTGAGTTTGGCTAACAGCATCACTTCATTTCGGAACTCATATTCCTTACGCTGAATCTTTTCACCACAGTTTCTTGCCCATTATGCTGTTGACCCTAAATATATGACACTTAAATGCCCATTGTCGTGATTAACTAATAGTACCTGTTGACTTTCGGGTCCTTTCTTATCTGTAATCTAAAGCAGTTATGAACTAATTAGGATCAATATACAGAAGTAAATTTGAAAGAAAAAAATTTACTCATAAAACAAACTAAACCTCAAAATGTATATAAAACACTAATGTTCGTACATGGTTACAAATCTAACCCAAAATTTCAAATCATTGAATATCCTCCAAACTAATAACAAATGTAAAGTTTTTTACAAATCTCATATAGAATAAAGTCAAATTCCAATGGGTTCCCTCTCTTCACACAGCCCAAATTTGATTGCCCCTACTTACTATCATTAGAAAAGAAAAGACTGCGGATAATATAAATGATATAAAAACTAAACACTGAAAATAAAGAAGCAGATGCAAAACAATATAATTCATACTAATAAATGGCTGAATAGAAACTAAGGTCAAGGATACTAAAACAAATAATAACATATCGAGCTCAAAACAACAAAAAGCATCTGATTAGGACACTTACATAGAACGGCGATAGTGTGTATCAGCATATACATCACTGACCGGCACAAAGGTCACATATTTAATAAGGTTGAAACGTATCCTAAACAAATCACAAATAATTAACAAATGGTCAAGCTTCCACCTGCTGGAGCACAAATGGATATGTCTTTATGTCCTAACTTGTGCCAAGAAGGGCATGGTCACAAAGAGCTCAACGGTGTGTGCCACATATTCAAATTATTTCTCAAATCATATTAACAAATCAAAACTAGATAAATATCGCATTAGGGTTCCTAAATGACTACTAACACATGAATAGTGGATATTGCTATTTGGGAAGTCAAGCAAACGGAAGAAGCAAAATTATAAAAATAAAAAATTTTACTCCACAATGGACAACTAAATTAACAATTAATATATTCATACAAAACCAATATAGCTAAAAGATGAGGATATCCAATATATGACAAGCAAATTCAAAAGCAATACCCTCAAATGTTAAATGAGCTCAATCTTTTTTTTTTTGGTTTCCTTACCGGTATTTGGAGCATTTGCCCCAACTAATCAGGTTCTAGCCGGGTTAGACCCACAAAGTGTGGTAGATCTCCCAACATAATCTATTTCATCCACAAGGTTCAAACTTGAGACCTTGTGGATGGGGCATTTGATTCCTTCCATCAGACCCAAACCATGTTGTTAAACCTCTAGTCACCACCCAAAAATAACTTCTTCAATATTAATATACACATATGGTATGAATATTTTTAATCTAAACTTAAACTTAGGCTAATAATTAGTTAAATTTTAATGTCTAATCGAAGGGTTTAATTAACTAAGATTAACCATTTTTAGTTGAAAACTTATACTGGGCACATCCATAGTCATTTGTACCTAATTATGATATAACCTTCCTAATTCCCATCATGGCCCGTACCCCACTCAGAACCAAATTAGTCCAGTACTTTCAAAAATATGCTGGTTACATAATGCGTAAATCATTAATTGAATCTTGCGGGATCTATACATACACACACACACACACACACACATCTTGGCTACTATATATATAAACAGAATTTTGAATAAATTAACCGTCCACTCGAATTGAAGTCGATTCCCTTTTGTTTATCCTTTCTACAGCTTCAACTTTTGCAAACCCGTTACTCGTTATCTCTTCTATGCAAAGGAAAATAAATAATCACGACCTAGGGTTACACTCTCCTTAAGGTTAAACGCATATTATCATCATCATCATCATCATCATCATCATTAGTAGTAGTAGTCCATTATTGTTACATTTGTTAATATGATAAATAAATATAATAAATAAGAAGCCCATGGGCCTGTATATAAGTCCATTAAGGTTTAAGATTAGGTTTACTTTGTGCTATGTATACCCATTATTACACATATTCAATAAACACGTTTTTGCTCCTGCTATACCTTTCTACATGGTGTTAGAGCCTCTAAGACTTCTTTGTCTCTGAAATTCATCCATAGCAACAGTGGTTTTGCTATTTTCTGGTTTTGTTTGAACAACAATTGTTTCTGTTCGATTCAGATCATCATATGTGGTTTATATAAGGCATATAATATATCATCTTCTTCGTCTTTTCGATACTCATCCATAGACATCAAAATCGTCAAATTTTGACATTACACGTGCCCTCACACACCGATTGAAGCCACTGCGCGTGGTCCTCACGCGCCCGATTTTGCTATTTTCTGGTTTTGTTCGAATAACATTTGTTTCTGTTCGATTTGGATCATCATATGTGGTTTATATAAGGAATATAATATATCATCATCTTTGTCTTTTCGATACGCATCCATAGCCATCAAAATCATCAAATTCCGACATCACATGCACCCTCACATGCCAATTGAAGCCACTGCGCACAGTCTGATTCAGCCTCTGACTTTTCTTTTGACCGGTTCTTGATCAAATTTGACCGGTTCCCTACACAAAATTGTGAGATCTTTCTATTTTTGAGGTGCATTTTGCTCAATTCCTACTTTATAGTACTTATTTGCTTTAAAAATTATTTTTTCACAATAAATTGTTATATTTTGTTGTGTTTACAATAACAATGGACAGAGGTGATAATACATCTCCCATTCAGACTATTGTAAATGGTTCTAACTATGTTTTATGGTCCCAAACTATGAAATTTTTTCTTAAATGGAAGAAAATTTGGCGATATATTACTGAAGATAACAAAATTCCGAAAAAAAAGAAAGATGAGACCGATTCCAAATTCCAGGATCGTCTTGAAGATTGGGATAACAAAAATCATCAAGTAATTACTTGGTTCACAAATTCATCCATTCCAGAGATAAATATGCAGTTTGGTATCTTTTAGCGGATCTGTACACCACTGTCGATCTCTCTCATCAGTATCAGATAATGAGCTCAATATCCAAACAAAAATAATGATCCAACCAATCTATCACATTTCCTTTCACTAATGAACTCACTATGGGATCAGTTGGCACTGTCTGAGCCAAAATGGGAGTGTTCCAAAGATGCTACACATTACAATGCATACAAAGACAAACAACGCCTTATACAGTTTCTTATGGCTCTTGATCAGAAGTTTGAACCAATTCGAGCTTCTCTTTTTCATCGCATTCCATTATCATCTGTTAATGGTGTAGTTTTTGAGCTTATCTCTGAAAAATCCTGTCTTCGTGTTATAAAGCCTAGCTCCGATCATGTCATGACATCAACACAGTCTGTCTTGGCCACTCATTCACAAGTATCTTCTTCTCAGTCATTAGAGATCTCTTGAGCATTCACAAACAGGGGATAATTTATAAATAATTTTCAACGAAATGTCATTTGCAGTTATTGCCAGAGACGTGGTCATATTTACAAAGATTGTCGCCAATGACTACAAGATAGTGGGAATAACAATAGACAAGGGGGAAATAATTATCGTCATATTGTTGCTACTGCAAAAGACTCCGATGGCTCTACAAATTCTATACCAATGAGTGACCTTGAATGTATTATCAAACAAGTTTTAGCTTATGTCAGTAATCCTCATGTTACTGCTTCTTCCTCTGCGAGCTCAGGTAAAACTTGGTATTTTGATTCTACCTGTTGCAACCATATGACAAATGATTCTACATTGTTGTTCCATATTACCTATGACATTTCTCCTACTAATATTCGTACAGCCAGTGGTTCTCTCATGCGTGTCCACAAGATTGGAAATATTTCTTCTTAGACTTTATCTATTCCTGATACATATTGTATACCAAAACTCATTTTAAATCTTATCTCTGTTGGCCAATTATGTGAACTTAAATTTGATATTTTCTTTTCTTCCTCTGGTTGTCATGTGCAAGATCCTCAGTCAGGACAGGTTCTTAGGACAGGTCGTAGGTGTAGAAGGTCGTTTGAGCTCATAAATCTCCACATTACTCATAAATCTCCACATTTCATTGCTAGTTCTACTTCCTCTAGTTCAGATTCTAGTCTTTGGTATTCTTGACTTTGTCATGTTTCTTACAGTCAGTTGTGTCCTTTAATTTCTTAGTTTATTAGGTTCTGTCAAAAGTGACAATTTCGATTGCTTATCTTGTAAACTTGCCAAACTCACTGCTTTACCTTTTCTATTAGTGAATCAAAATCTATTTCTCCTTTTGATTTAGTTCATTCAGACATATGGGGACCTTCTGCCAATGTTAGTATGGGAGAGTCAAGATATTATGTGATATTTGTTGATGATTTCTCTCATTTTACATTGATATACCTTATGAAAAAAGGTTCTAAACTGGCTAATATTTACAAAAACTTTGTCATTATGATAAAAACTCAATTTTCTCATAATATTAAAGTTTTTTTGCACTAATAATGCCATGGAATATAAAAAAAAATGAATTACTTCAATTCTTTGCATCTAATGGCACCATTATCCATCCCTCTTGTCCCGGTACATCTGACCAAAATAGTCTTGATGAATGCAAACACAGACATATCTTAGAAATTGTGCATGCCCTACTTCTTGTTCGGTCCCTTATTGAATGTTTCTGGGGCGAAACAGCTTTCATAGCCGTATATACCTTCAATAGGATTCTTTCTCCTCTTCTTGACAATCAATCTCCATATAAATGATTGTATGGTTCTTCTCCTTCATATCACAATTTTAAAGTTTTTGGATGTGCTTGTTTTGTTCTTCTTCAGCCTCATGAACGAACAAAATTACAATCCCTTCTTGTTTATGTTGCTTTCTTGGATATGGTATCAAACATAAGGGATACAGATGTAGGGATCCTATTTCTAAAATACTTTGTATCTCTCGATATGTCACCTTTTGGGAACATAAAATGTTCTCTTCTATGTCCAAATTTGAGATTGACACTTCCACCTTCATACCTCATTTCACCGATTCATTCCACGAAATATCGTCTGAATCTAATTCTGCAGGTTCTAGTTATAATAATTTTACTACAAGTGAGATCACACCACCTTTGGCATTTACTCATGCACATCAATCTCATGACACTGTCTTCGATGATGATTCTGCATCACCACCAACCATTGAGTCTATTCGTCATTCAATTCAGGTAAGACAACCTCCTCTTCGTCTTAATGACTATCATGTTTCTTGTACCATCCAACCTTTATATAAACCTCAAACCTACCAAGAAGCTAGTACTAATCCTTTATGGTAACAAACAATGACTGAGGAATTATAGGCATTAGATAAAATACGTACTTGAGACATGGTTGATTTACCTATAGGGAAGATACTTATTGGTTGTCAATAGGTCTATAAAATCAAAATTTGATCGGATGGTATAGCGGAAAGATATAAAGCATGTCTTGTGGCTAGAGGTTTTACGTAGGAATATGGTATTGATTATGAGGAGACATTTGTTTCTATTGCTCGACTTACATATGTTTGTAATTTACTTGCTATTGCAGCAACTCATCGTTGGAATTTATGGCAAATAGATGTTAAAAATGTTTTTCTTAATGGTGGTTTATAGGAGGAAGTCTACATGAAACTTCCGCCAGGTTACTCTCAATCTCCTCATCAGGTGTGTCGGCTCAACAAAACTATTTATGGACTTAAACAAGCTTCTCGAGCTTGGTTTGCAAAGTTCAGTGCTATCTTAAGTCAACGAGATTTCTCATCTAGTCCTTATGACCTTGCTCTCTTCATTCGTCGTACAAATAAAGGGATTGTTCTCTTGCTACTATATGTTGATGATATGATTATTATTCGAAATGATATTGCCTCATGGTGTTTCTCAATAAATATTTTGAGATGAAAGATCTGGGTCTAATAAGCTATTTTTTGGGTCTTGAAGTGTTCTCCGACTCATCTAGTTATAATCTTTCATAAATAAAATATGCTTATGATCTTCTTTCTCGTGCAGGTATTATTGATAACAACATTGTTTCTACTCCTTTAGAAACCAATGTCAAATTTTACTTCGAGAGATGGTACCCCACTCAGCGAAACTACTTTGTATCTCTAGTTAGTGGGAAGTTTGATTTGTCTCACTGTTTCTAGACCAGATTTTGCTTATGCTATTCACTTGGTTAGTCAATACATGTATGCTCCTAGAACTACACATTATGTTGTTGTTCTTTGGATACTTCGATATGTGAAAAGAACTATATATCATGACTTATATTTCTCAGTCAACTCTTCTCTTGAGTTAAGTGCCTATTCAGATGCGGATTATAACGGTAATTTTCATATTCGATGTTCTACTACTAGTTTTTGTTTCTTTCTTGGAGATTCTTTTATTTATTGGCAAAGTAAGAAACAAACAATTACGTCCAAATCTACTACTGAATCTAAATATCGAGCTCTTGGTGATGCCACTCAGGAACTCATTTGGCTTCATTGGTTATTAACTGATATGGGTGTTTCACTTTCTTTAGCAATTGTTCTTCATAACGATAGTCAGAGCGCCATGAAAATTGCTCACAATGATGTTTTTCATGAGCAAACTAAGCATATTGAGACTAATTGTCATTTTATTCTTCAGCATATTTATCATGGAATAGTTCGTCTTCAATTTGTCTCCACGCTTGCACAAACAGCTGACATTTTCACTAAAGCTCATCCACTAACTCGTTTTCGTGATATAGTTTCCAAACTCAAGTTGTTATCGACTCAACTATCTTGAGTTTGAGGGGGGGTGTTAATGTAATAAATAAATATAATAAATAAGAAGCCCATGGGCCTGTATATAAGTCCATTAGGGTTTAGGATTATGTTTCCTTTGTACTATATATAACCCTCTTCTAAGTCATTATTACACATTCAATAAAAACGTCTTTGCTTTCGCTATACCTTTCTGCAACATTATTGTTTAATTCAAATTCTATATCTATCTATCTAATGTTGACCTCAATTAATGTGAATATCTCACTTCTATTTATTTATTTATTTATTTATTATATTTTTGTAATATTTTACATTTACTTTAATTATGTTACTATAATTATTTTTAATTTTAATTTCAATATTTTTATATCAAAACTTATATAGAAAAATAATTATAATAGGCAGGTATTACATGCTGATTGTTAAATTTTGGATTATTTATAATTATTTAATTTCCGGTAGCTTTTATTTCTAGTCTTTTGTATGATCCGATGAATCTGCCATCATAAGAAACTAGATGATAAGGGCTATTTTATACTATATATTTTGTCATCTTTTGCCCTTAAATTATCAATAAATTGCTTAAAAGCCCAAT
>JAUMHB010067975.1:0-13619 GCA_032359685.1 Pittosporum tobira | reverse complement strand
GTCCACACGTTTTCGGTTGTGGGGTCCACAAATACTTTGCGGCGCTCCGTACGGGAATAAACTTTAACGTTGACATTTTTTTTGTCGGAAACAATAAATTTTATTTAATACCCCAAAATATCGTTTTCATAAAGATAAATAATGTTAAAATATTGGATTCTTACACTTTGGCCATACTTTTTGATGTTTTTTTGTTGTTAATAGTAAGTTTTTGTGATTCTATACTTGCACTGATAGTATGTGCAATTTTTTTGATTATGTGCATTTCAAATGAAACCGTTTGTTTAGTTGATTTTAAAACAAGAAAATCTTGGGAAGTATTAAATTGAAAACAATTAAACATTCAAATTAAATTACCATATCTTTAAGAAATTGTACCTTGAACCACTTCGTTATGTTCATCATCCAGTTCGTAATAGAGCAAGCAGATAAGTTTGATTTTGAACAAATCTCGAATTCGTTAATCTGGGACCGAAAAAGGGGGGAAAATGTAAAAATCTAGATTAAAAACAAAAAATTGATTAATTGGTATAATTTTTAAGACTAGACTTTCTAGAAAAAATTTGTATTATAGCTTTTTGTATATTCTTTTTGCTCATACTTCTTTGGAATACGAAAAACATATAAGACAAATTTTCATCCATATTTCAATCAAATAAATTCATAATCTGTACCCAAGAGAGGTCAATTGGCAAATAATATGACATTTTATTTGAGAAATATTTAATTGTAAATTAGTTAAAACTGTTTAAACCAAATGCAAATATGTTAAGAAAAATTGTATCCTACACTTTTTTTTTTTTTTTTTTATGTATACTAAGTGTTTAGTCTTCGTTACAAGATAATCAATAAAAAAAAAATCAAATCTTCAACTACTTTAATCAACAGTTATGGATCAAAAAGTTTGGAATTGATGAAGAAAGAAACGTTAACTAAAATACATTTTAAAAAATAATGAAAATAGTACAAAGCATATCATTTATATGCAGATAGATCAAATTGATTGAAGAAATTGATTCTATCGGACATAAAAAGGCTACTGAATCAAAAAATTAACAAGAAACTTTCAAATAGGATCGACAACATAGGTGGCTTCTAGAAAAGACAGGCCTATGACGTCACACCAAAATTTTCTTACCAATCCACCAAACGAGGGAAGCTACGCATAAACAAAATGCCCTAAGATGATAAAATGTCGGGTAAAAAAAATAACTATGCAAAACCCACAAGAAACCATTACAACATGTGGGCTACCACAAAACTTTAAACAGTAATTAAAAAAAAAAAAAAAAACATGTGGATGTCCACGTAAACAACATGTCAAGGATAATAAGTCCAATATGCAATTAGCGCCCAACATTTTTGCAAGCAATTGTCATAGAATATTAAAAGTTATCAAAAAATAATATACTACGATTTAAATAAACTATAAAAAAAATATATAATATTTGTCAGAAAAATCAAGAATAATTATAAATGTTTTTACTACATAACAATTCAATAATATTTTTTATGATATGTTAATAAATAATTGTATCTAGCTCGGGTAATATCGGACATAAAAACTAGTTTATTTCAATTATATTTGCAGATCTCTCTTTTTGCCTACACATATACGTATCTCCTTCATGAAAAAACAAAGCTATAGTCCATGTAGAGGTGGCAAACAGGTCAAGCCAAAAAGGCCTGAATTTTTTTGTCTCAAATATGTAAGCCCAGGCCTAGTCCTGGGCGGGTCACGGGCTTTTCCTTTTTTTTTTTTTTTTTTTAATTTAAAAATGGACCAACAAAAAAAGGGAGACCAATATTGAAATTGAAAAAATTATTAAACAAAAATAAAATGATCAAAGGCTTCTCATGGGATATTAATAGTTCATAAATACATGAATATAACTATTAATTAAGGGAAGATAATCTATTACGTGTAAAAAATTACTTTATTAGAAAGCAAAGTGAAAAGAAAGTTAAACTTTAATTGGTATTCATCATAAAAAAATTTATGTCCCTCAACTTCTTTTGTGTTCAAAGACACAAAAACATTATTCTTTCTCTTTAATAAATCTAAATTAAAACAATTTGATCCTTCTTATTTATTGATTGAATTAGACCAAGTCTTCATTAACTAAAATTTAAAATAAGCTAAAGTTGATTAATTACTTATAGAAAACTAACCTTACAATTCTACACATTTTAGTGATAAACTCAAAAAATTACACCCACCATATATAAAATTAATTATAAAAAATTAATAATTATTATAATTGGGTGGGCCGGGTGAGTCAAATTTTGACCCGGTCCGATTTTTTTTAACCCAAAACTTTAGCCCAAAGTCTGATGATTTAGTAGGCGGGTCTGGGCCACATTTTACTAGATCTAATTCCCTGGATATAGAGGAGAAAAAAAAAAAAGAATACAGAGGGAGAAAGGAAAGGAGGGGAAGGGAAGGGAAGGAGACGAGGAAAAATGGTGTGAGAAACTAATGAACATAGTTAAGGACAATTTAATAGTTTATACTTTTTTCTTTCTTTTATTTTATAACTTATGAACAAGAAGAGCGAGAAAAATTTACATTTTATTAACTCATGAACACAAAAAAAGAAAATAATTTTGCTTTCACTTCATTTCATTTCTATTATACATATTACTTTCTCTTCTTTTATTTTTTTTACAGAGTGTTAGACCTCTATGATGCTCCACGTAGAGATGAACTGAGTGTTAGACCTCTATGATGCTCCACGTAGAGACCTTATAGACAAACACATGCTCGTGATGAAGAAAATGTGGGGTTAAATATAAATTGGAAAAAAATTAAATTTGTTGTTTAAATTCAACTTCAATAGAATCTTGAAATTGAATTTAAACTATAAATCATGGTTTAATGAGTTTGAAACATCCATATCAAATAAGTCCATGAAACAATGTTGAAACATTTAAATTAAAATCAATTGATTATTATTCCATCTACGTCCTATAGAGATTGTGATATATTTTGACGGTTATGTGGCACGAATATTAAAATACATGAAAAATATACTCAAAATTTTATTATTATAAAAAATTATTCTGAATACATTTATATTTCAATCCATAATTCTTTGATCTTGTTTAGTAAAACTTATTTCAAAACAACTTAAACTTATTTATTAGTTTTAAGTTTTATAAGTTGTAAAAGAAAAAACTATTAATTAATTTTTCAAATAAATTGAAAATATTTCTTACTCAACTTATAATAGTTATAAAATTAACTAAAAAATATATTTAAAATAATTTATTTTTAAAAATAAATTATAAACTGGTGAAATAAATTATCCCAAACAGAGTCTGACCCCCTTTTGCGCTAAACTTAAAATGTCCAGAAAACCAAAATCACCCAAACAAGAAGTCAAGAAGCTCGTGCTTTTAAAAAGTGGGTTACTACCCTAGCTGAATTTATTATTATTATTTTTTTTTTTGTTGGGGACATTTTGAAGTCTATTTATCACTAATACTCCATCTTGGATGTTTTCCCTAGGTTTATTTATCACTAATACTCTATCTTGCAATTTTAAAATATTTGTTAAACAAACTTTTATATTCATAGAGAAAATAAAAAAAAAATAATTTCTTTTTCCAAAAGTGGTGGAAATAAGTACCTAATCCATTCAATATTCACTTGCTCATCCTTCAATTCTTTTTTAGAAGAGGAAACTGCAAAAATACTATTAAATTTCCTCAAATTTATTTAATAATTATTTTGTGTATATATATCTATTTATATTATTAAGCCCGAGAAAAAAAAGTAACTGTTTTTGGTGTTATTAGAGAAAAAAGCTATGTCATAAATTTGAATTCCAAATAATTTCACATCAAACTTAATTTATCCGCAACCACTACTACAATTCCTAAACAAAACTGGATATATCGGTAATTTTAACTTTACCATTATTCTAATTCCTAATTTTTTCTTTACTAATCTCAACTTTCCTTATCCCATTTTTTTTTTTTACAATTTCTATATTCGGGACGTAATTATCCACTTAAAAGTGGTAACCTCCGACGCCACCACTTTATAACTACGTTGCATGTTTCAAAAAAAATTATATCAAAAAAATTTTATTACTTTAATTTTATTTTCTTAATTATACTCCCTCCGTCCACAAAAGGATGACTAAAATGGATAAAGTACGTAAATTAAGGAAATTAACTTTTTAAGAGAGAGTATATTTTTTTGACAAAATTATCCTTATAAATATATTTTATAATGATAAAGAGAGAAAAAGAGAATTTTGATGTGACATAAAGTGAGGGTAAGAAAGTAATTACAAACTAAAAGTGGTAGATTAAATCATTCTTTTGTAAACAAAAAAAATGATATCTGGACTCATTTTTTTGTGGACAGAGGGAATATTTTTTTTGGTCACACACATAGTGTGTGTGTGTGCCATTTGTGTTAGTATTTTTTAACTGCTACAATAAGTTAACTACGCCAAAAACCGTGAACCACAAGTGTTCAAAGGGTAAAATTGGAATAAAATATAGCACCGCTCCGCGATCCATCCACCGCAAACCCGAACTCCATTTCCATCAACCCAAACCCTAGGAGAGAGAAAGTTGCGGATTACAGATGGAGATCGCACCTGCGGTGCTGGCGTCGGACGGCGGTATTGAAAGCAACGTCGTATCTTCCTCAGCTGGCACCCCCTTCAACTCTTCTGATTCGTCTTCATCAGGAAAGGAGAACAATATTAATAATAGTAATAGCAATAATAATGTTACGAGCAAGTATGATGAAGAGGATGAAGAGGAGGACGTGTGCCGTATCTGTCGGAACACCGGTGACGCCGATAATCCTCTACGGTACCCTTGCGCTTGTAGTGGAAGCATCAAATTTGTTCACCAAGATTGCCTCCTCCAGTGGCTCAATCACAGCAACGCTCGCCAATGCGAGGTTCAATCTGTGTGTGTGTGTGTGTGTGTGTGTGTGTGTGAAATGGTGTCGTTTGACTTGTGTTATGTTGATTTTGACTTTTATCAATTTATTGTTTTGGGAATTTTATGCCTATGTATCAAAGAGATTTATTCGAGATCGCTCGGTTAAAAGTATTCGTTCGAAAACTTCAAATTACTCGGGCGCGATTCATATTCAGTCTTAATTCGATAGCTAAACGAGACATACATAAAATTTATTTCAAGTTCGTTAAATATGAGTAGAATTTGAACACGTCAATATTCGACTCAATTCGACTCGTTTATACTCCTACCTATGTGTGCTAACTTTGTGTCCTTCGGCATGAACTAAGCTCTTAAATATGAACTTTTTCCCTCAACTACAATTAACATTATGAGGAAAAGGTAGATATCGTATAATACTATAATGTATCTAAGCATTTTTAACAAAACAACGTCGTTTTATTAAAAATACATAGCTTCCAAGATGCATTTGTTGTGTTCCCTTAGGCCATTACTGTTTCCGGGTTGCAAGTCTCAGTGGTGCTCTTGATATGCATTGCAGGTTTGCAAGCATCCTTTCTCATTCTCCCCTGTTTATGCAAAGAATGCTCCAACAAGGCTTCCTTTTCACGAGTTTGTAGTTGGGATAGCTATGAAAGCATGCCATGTTTTGCAATTCTTTCTGCGACTAAGTTTTGTACTTTCCGTCTGGCTTCTAATAATACCATTTATTACGTTTTGGATCTGGCGATTGGCATTTGTTAGGAGTTTTGGTGAATCCCAGAGGCTATTCTTGAGTCATATCTCTACTACAGCTGTTCTCACTGACTGTCTACACGGGTTCTTACTATCTGCTAGCATTGTCTTTATTTTTCTGGGGGCCACTTCTCTTAGAGATTACTTCAGGCATCTACGAGAAATTGGAGGGCAGGATGTTGACAGAGAAGACGAAGGAGATAGAAATGGTGCTCGTGCCGCCAGAAGACCTCCTGTACAGGTGAATAGGAATCTTGTTGGTGATGTGAATGGTGAAGATGCTCGTGGAGCACAAGGAGTTGCCGGTGCAGGCCAATTGATTAGAAGAAATGCAGAAAATGTTGCTGCTCGATGGGAGATGCAGGCAGCTCGTCTTGAGGCTCATATGGAACAGATTTTTGATGGTATGGATGATGCTGATGGTGCAGAGGATGTGCCTTTTGATGAGTTAGTTGGCATGCAAGGGCCAGTCTTTCATTTGGTGGAAAATGCATTCACTGTGAGTATATGTATTCCTGGATTTAGACTTTGTTTCACTAATAATTATATCCTCCTCCTTGGATCTTTTTCTTAGTTTTCTTTATCATATTTTTGTTTTCCTCTCTTATTAGCAGTGGAGTCAAGTTGTTGATCAGTTGGTTTTTATATATTTGCTTCGTCCCTTCGATGCAGGTTCTTGCAAGCAACATGATATTTCTTGGTGTTGTTATATTTGTGCCCTTTTCTTTAGGGCGGATCATACTCTATTATTTATCATGGCTTTTATCCTCTGCTAAGGTGCCCGTGCTAGCAACAGTTGTACCATTCACTGAATCAGCTTTTTCATTGGCCAATGCCACTCTGAAGAATGTATTGACTGAAGTAGCAAATATGACATCAGTGGAAAAATTGAACTTAAATGCTACTATAGCAACTAATCTATCGAACAACAATACCACAACACTTTCATCTGATATCTTGAAGGGGGCAGCTATTGGAGCTTCACGGCTTTCTGATGTTACAACCCTCGCTGTTGGTTACATGTTTATATTCTCATTAGTATTTTTCTACCTCGGGATTGTTGCATTAATTCGGTACACGAAAGGTGAGCCTTTAACTATGGGGAGGCTCTATGGTATTGCTTCGATTGCAGAGACAATTCCTTCGCTGTTCAGGCAGTTCCTCGCAGCAATGAGACATTTGCTGACTATGATTAAAGTCGCGTTCCTTCTGGTCATTGAACTTGGTGTCTTTCCTCTGATGTGCGGGTGGTGGCTGGATGTTTGTACCATAAGGATGTTTGGGAAGTCAATTTCACAACGAGTGGATTTCTTCTCGGTTTCTCCACTAGCGAGCTCGTTGATTCATTGGCTTGTAGGAATTGTCTACATGCTAGAAATAAGCATCTTTGTCAGCCTTCTTCGAGGGGTATAATTGTCTCTTGGATCGTAATTTCAGTAGTTAATTTGTCGAGTTACTATCTAATTAATACTCACTGTGTTATATGAATAGGTTTTGCGTAATGGGGTTCTTTACTTCCTTCGAGATCCAGCTGATCCTAATTACAATCCATTTCGTGATCTGATTGACGATCCTGTTCACAAGCATGCTCGGAGGGTTCTTTTGTCTGTCGCTGTTTATGGTAGTCTTATAGTGATGCTCATGTTCTTGCCAGTCAAACTTGCTATGCATGTGGCTCCTTCCATCTTTCCTCTTGATATATCGTAAGATAGCTCTCTATGTTATATAAGAAAAGCCATTTACCAGTCAAACTTGATATGTTTTTCTTAAATTAACTCTGTTTTGCAGTGTCACCGACCCATTTACTGAAATTCCTGCTGACATGCTTCTCTTTCAAATCTGCATTCCGTTTGCTATTGAGCATTTTAAGTTACGAACAACGATAAAGTCCCTCCTTCGATATTGGTTTACTGCAGTTGGCTGGGCACTTGGTTTGACAGACTTCTTGCTGCCTGTGCCGGAGGATAATGGGGGCCAGGAAAATGGAAATGGAGAACCAGTAAGGCAGGATAGACAGCAACCACAACTAGGTGGGCAAGATCAGGCCTTAGTAGGATTTAATGTCCACGATGATTTGAACAACAACAGGCTTGCTGCAACTAATGCTAATCTTGCAGAGTATGAGATTGACGATTCGGAGTAAGTTTTTATCTAATTTTGGTACACGAGTACATGACATTTAATAAGATCTCACAAATGCATACAGATATGGTACATACAATGTGCAAGCTTAACTGCTTTTGGCGTTCTTAAAACATATAAATATGAAAAGGTTATCATCTATAATATTGCATTTTATTTTAGTGATTGTTCATATCAAGAATAAAAGTTCTATTCAATCTTGCTTTCCTCATTTGGAAAGTAGCCCGCAGTATTTCCTTCATCAAAGACGGTTTATTTTTTGTTTTCAACTGTTCTCTATGGTTTTGAATCTTGTCTGATATACTTTTTTATGATTCTGGTTTTTTAGTAGGTACAGCTTTGTGCTTCGCATCGTGCTTTTGTTGGTGGTGGCGTGGATGACTCTTCTTGTTTTCAACTCTGCTTTAGTAGTCATACCCATCTCACTTGGACGAGCCCTATTCAATGCTGTACCTCTTCTCCCAATAACTCATGGCATTAAGTGCAACGGTGAGATAATTGACTCAATACAAATTGACTTAATATAAATTGACTTTTCAATTTTGTGCTTTTGGAATTAAAATATAAATTTTTGATTTCACATTTACCCATTTGGTTTAGATCTATATGCTTTCGTCATCGGGAGCTATGTTATTTGGACTGCCATAGCTGGAATACGGTATTTCATTGAGTACGTTAGAACTAGAAGGGCTGTGGTTTTGCTAAACCATATCTTGAAATGGTGTGGCATTGTTCTCAAGAGCTCTGCCTTGTTGTCAATATGGGTAAAAACGTGCTTTCTGTGGTTGCTATATTTGATTATTGGACTTTTTTTTCATGTTAAACTCTGATAAATGTTTATTTGCCAGATTTTTGTCATCCCAGTTTTAATTGGATTGCTCTTTGAACTCTTGGTAATTGTACCGATGCGTGTACCTGTGGATGAAAGCCCTGTATTCCTTTTGTATCAGGATTGGGCTCTTGGACTCATTTTTCTGAAGATCTGGACCAGATTGGTGAGTGTCATATCATTTTCTTACCTTACAACTTTTACACAAGGGGTTCATAAATTTTGAGATGGACAATAGGAGTTAAGTGATGGCCATGATAACATTTATCATGCCCACACTTAACATGTCATTGCTGTTGTGTACTGTTTAAATAAGAAATTTGATTATTATTTCTTAACTTCATTTCATTTTATTTACTTTTGGTTTAAATTAATGTTTTGAAAGATAAATAAGCATCTACCCAACAAAAGCCTGGTTTAAATTTTTGTTTGTTTGTTTAAATTCCAGGCTTCGAACCATCTTCCATGATAAATATATGTCTTTGAAGTTTTAATTATATTAAATTATTTTATGTTCAAATAGGTTATGTTGGATCACATGATCCCCCTGGTGGACGAGAGTTGGCGAATAAAATTCGAGAGGGTAAGAGAAGATGGTTTCTCCAGGCTGCAGGGATTTTGGGTTCTCCGAGAGATCGTAATCCCAATCATGATGAAGCTTCTGACGGCACTATGTGTTCCTTATGTATTAGCGAGAGGGGTATTTCCGGTATTTGGGTATCCCTTGGTAGTTAATTCTGCTGTCTACCGATTTGCCTGGTTGGGATGCCTGGGTTTCAGTTTGGTGTGCTTTTGTGCCAAGAGATTCCATGTCTGGTTCACCAACCTCCACAACTCGATACGGGATGACCGTTATTTAATTGGCCGTAGGCTCCACAACTTTGGGGAAGATAAAGAGGTGAGGCAAACTGGGGAAGATATTGATTCAGACATGCAAGATGCGAATAATGTAGAGGATAATAATGGATTGATCCTACGTGATGGTGAAGAGGCCGATGATGTAGGGTTGAGACAAAGACATGCTATTAGAGAAGACACCTGACCCAAAGAGATCACGCTTTATGCCAACTTAGGGTTGCGGCGATGTATTCTCCTTTTAAAGGCATTTTTTGGTTTGTAAATATATTTGTTGGTATATTAGTTACTATGAGATTAATCGTATTACAAGTGATATTTGTTGGTATCCTTTAAGTTGAACCGATCTGGGATCAGACAGTAGTGCAGATAAGCCATAGCATATACGTCTTCATCCGGTCGGGGCAGTCCTGCACTTCGAGCATACATATATATACACCGTTTTAAAGATTAACTAAATCATATGTAAAGATATTCTATCTGGAATTATTCACTTTATATAGGATTGTGGCATTTATCTATAGTTGTTTAAGTGAGCATGCGTACTGGTATCTTTTAAGGGGAAAAACAGTTTGATTAAACTTTGAATACGCCGTGCAACTTTTTCCGAATCAGACGAGACCCGTCCGCCTCTAAGCCTAGTAAAACCGTTATCCCTGATCCTGTAGAGTTTAGGGTAGGGTATAGGATTTTTGTGGTTTTTTCAAATTCAACCCAATTATATATATGTAGTTTCAGTATTTATTTTATTTTTTGAGCAAATTGTTAGTATTTTATGTTGATTGAGCTGGAGTATACCATAATAATAATTATTATTACATTTCTTTCTTTTTTTAGCATATTACTTTTTATCTTTTTAGTTTTTAATTAATTCAATGCTAAATTTGATAATATAGACTCAACAGTTTGGTAAACCTAACAAGATCTACAATACCCGATCTTCGAACCTAAAGGATTAGGGATGGATATGAGAAAAATAATAATTTTATTGGCACTTGGATTATAATGTGACAAAGTTCTCCGATTAGACCCACAATTGCCCGTCCTACTTGAGAACATATCTTCTATTTATAATAGTGAAGGCCCCTCTTTGCATTCCGAGTCTCTTATTTGACACTAGCCAGAGGTGCTAAGTGGGTCACCGGAAATGGGCAATCTACCGATTATCCCGCCTGGGCTGGTCAGTCTGATATGGTGGTCCTTTATAAATTATAAGGACCATAGCCGACTTCAACGCAATAGAGAGGGATTTCAAGAGGATTTTGATTTCTTCAATAAAAAACAAATTAAACAACAAACAAAACCATTTAAAGATTATTTTGTAAATACTTTCGGAAGAAAAACTTTTAAGCTCTGAAAACAACATACGCTGATTGGTCTCTAAACGGGGAAACCATCAAAACCAGCTTTTGAACCAAACCATTTAAACCAACAAAAAAGAGACCAAACCCAGAAGGGGAAAGCATTCATTATTAGCCGAATGAAAGATTCATTAAATAAATTCATGAACTAAAGCATTCACCCCTCAACGGTAAAAGCTACCTTCACACAAGCATGCAATAAAGGAACCCATACTAGCATTTAATAAAGTCACGAGTTTATAATTATTTTAAAGCAAACCATAGCAGTTAAAAACACAAAGGAACAAATGTCATAATCCCAGAGAGACCGAAAAGAAAAATTATAGCTGGTAATTCAAGACCCAGCTCATTCGGTTCAAAACATACGTATAACTAATACTTAAGTTGAACTTACTGCTGTTCAAATAAGCACTTTGAGTCAACAAATTTAGGAGATAAGGCCATCGTTGAGGGACAAAGCGGCCAATTGATCAGCAGGGTTAATGGTCTGTTGCTGCTGAGAAACGTTCTTCAATACCTCCATAGCCTCTGCAACTTTGGCGTTCAGAGCTTCCGGCGATTCAAGCAAGTGCAACACTTCAGTCTGGTCCATCTCCAGAAGCATACCAGTTACCTTCGCAGCTGACTCAGGTTCCAGCTGCTCAACGAGCGGGTACAGATTTTCACCCAGCATCTACAAATTTTAATTTTAATTTTTTAATTAAACCGTTTCCATTCACTGCTAAAATCAGGTAATGAGCCACGCTTATGTTTATTTGTATGCCCGGATTTGGAAAATATTCAAATGACATTAGGAGAAGAAATTGATATCCGTAAAGAGATTTGACCGTCCGATCAATTGAGATATTCCAGTATCCCAGATTTTCGGTTGATATACACAAAAGAAATTAATAAAAAAATATTAATGCATACTGTTCGCTGTTCTGCAGGTGAAGCATTTGCAAGTGCTGACGCCAAAGCTCCGATTGGAATTGGCTGAGATAGTGCCGGATCACGCATGTGCATGCCACCCATATCATAGGGAGGAACATTAAGCATTCCCTCTGGCATTCCACGACCTTGTGGGTAACGATATCCACGCCCCCTTGGAAGCATCTGTTATCCAAACAAGCAACTAGATGAAAAAAGAGAATATACTAGCACAAACTGGAATGAAAAAACTTTAGTTAGATGTTTCAACAGACCTGCTGCTGCGTTAGTGGCTGTTGGGATTGTGGGCCTGCACCGGCACGTCTGCCACCAGGACGTTGTCCTTGCTGCCCCATTGGCATAAAAAAGTTCTGCATGGGAGGCCCACCTGGCCTCATTCCTTGAACAAGTTGTTGCTGATACCCGAAACCAGGCTGAAAGGTGTAAACCAACCAAACTGAGATTATAATTGATATGTAAGAACACAATGAATTTAATTATTTTAACAATATAACAATTTCATCCAGTTGACCAATTATGTCAAAGCAAGTACACTCCTGTCCCAACTTCTATCAAGAAATTTGCTTCATAAACAAACTTACCGCATGTAACTATAAATGAATCCCCGAGTCTTCTTCTAGTTGTGCCCCAGTGTTCTCGTAGCCAAGCAATATAATGCATCAATTATGATTAGGGGAAGTATCCCTTGTCAAGAAAGTAGAACTTGTCCAAATCAAACTGAGGAATTATATTTGCTTGGGCATGATAAGACCAAGCCCCATCTAGAAGAAGAGTTGGGTATCCATCTACAGTCATCCCCGATAAATTTGTTTACCAAGCAAATTCTTGATGGAAATTGGGACGAAAGTGTAATTACTTTGACTAATATTGGTCAACTGGATGAAACTGTTATCAAGTTGGCATCTTTCTAAATATTAGAGCAGAAATTAAAAGCTTTCTTTATGATAAGTTTCTCAACAAAAGCGATGAAATGGAAGAGTGAGTGAGGCGACGCTAGGTATCGTCATTCTGATAGAAAAGGGCATCATTTTAATTATTTAACTTTATAGCATCCTCATATGTAGGAATGAACGACACCTATGTCATTCCATATTTGTAATGTCAAACAGGTAAGAACTACAAAATCATTCATGTCAACTTAACGCCTGCCTGGCTGTCTGAACTATAATTTCGCCAATTCATCGTTTCGACAACATTTCTATGTATAGTTCTACATCTTAACAAAGCAGTTGGAACAGTAAAAATCTTAGGGTTTATATTTAGAATCTTGACTAATCCCCTAACTAATGAAAATACACTAACACATGAAATCTTTTTACCAGCTTAATCCTCTAGTATGTCTAACAGAAGGCATAAATTAACTCCCTTGTAAATGAGTACCTACTTGGTAAAATAATGCTATGCTTGACCTGAGGTAATCGTATTAAGAATATCTGAGAATTAGAAATGTGAGGAGAACTATGATCTAAGAAAAGTAGTTAAAGATAATTACAGCATAGTCTTTGATAGTACAACTTAAGAACCAATATATGATAGAAGAAGCTGACAATATATGTCATCATTAAGAATGCAATTACCTGAGGAGGAAGGAAAGCAGGAGGGCCTTGTCCGTAGAATATTTGCTGTCCTATTCCAGGACCACCAGTGGGGTACATCGGCCCCCGAGGACCAACTGATGTCATCGCTACAGGACGCATCTGAGAGAATTGCGCCTGCATCAGCAACAAAGTCAAATTCATCACTTTCCCCATGATTTTATTGGTTCTCATGCATTACTTTCTGCACTCAGCTATAACGTGAAATCAAATTTGATAAAG
>JAUMHB010067953.1:0-13621 GCA_032359685.1 Pittosporum tobira | reverse complement strand
CTCAATAATTCTCTTGTAAGGGGTCAACACGTTTTTTATTATGGGGTTTACAAATATTTTGTTGTGGAGTCCACCAATATTTTGTCGGTTATGCGACACATCGTTTGGGAACAAATATTCTCTAAAACCAACGTTGACATTTATTTGTCGAAAATATTTGCACTTAGAACCTTATAGTTTATTTTATGTCTACCAACATCATATTGTTTAAGATAAATAAATTTTATAAAATATTAAAATTATTGGATTCTTACATGTGCGGTTTCAAAAATTTAAATATAATTACATAAAATTCAATTAAATCATAAAAATTAAATTAGAACAATTAAATTATATAAAAATTATTATTTTCACAATGTGTCAAAAAAATCTTGTCTAATTTAACTCTCATTTTAGAGCATTTGACATTCGTAAATAACTAGCTACCACAAATGTGTTCGTAAAACCAATCAAATTAAAAACTTTAACTTAACACGTCATATTATAGCTTTTAATGTGAAGAAATGAATAATGAATAGGACTCACAATTCTTAAGTTTAAAATTCTAGGTATTTTTTATTCAAAAAAACTCACAAACATAGTGTATGAATCAAGAATAAACTTGGTTTTAGAATTGCTATTATTTTTTATTCACATTCGGATTAATTCCCTTGATAAATTCAAAATACTCAGACTAATTTTTTGAATATATACTTTTAATTAAAATAAACTATATTGTCTCAATTTGTAAAAGAGCCTGAAATAACTATACCTGGTTCATAAACTTACAGAAAATAAATATCTATTATAATTATTACAGAATTATATACGTCAATTTAATTACATCAAATTATAAGTAATGGGGTATATCAATGCCACATTATGCTAGAATTCAATAAATAAAATTTAAGAAAGCACTGAACATTACACAGATGGTCTAAAACAAGTCATTGAGTGCTTGTCGATCTTATAGTTTGGTAGATTAAATTTAAATTCAAAAAATTGAGTTTGCAATTTAGATTTAACTTCAACAAAAACTTAAAGTTGAATTTAAATTACAAATTACGAATCGATGACCTATAAAGGTTACTACCAAACAAGCAGAGTCTTATTTAAAATCTTAACTAGTCCATCAGTATCAAAATTGAGATAGACATTCACATTTCTAATAAATTTTAAAATTATAACATTTAAATTATATACAAATTTATTTGATATTTAGAAGAGTCAATAATTATTGCAAATTAAGTAAAAAGAATTATTATATATAGAGTATTATGTTTGTTGGTTTAAATAATTTCTCAAAAGGCAAATAAATTCACGCTAATTTAAATCTAAAAATTAAAATAAAAACTCAAAGGTCAACACTTATATTTTGGATGGAAATATAATAGCATATGTAAGGGTGCCCAAAGGTGTAGCAGAAGTCAGAAAACTAAGATTGAAAAACATAAGCTCTCTAAAAAATTGTTTCGAAAAAAAATAAATAATAGTAATAAAAAACGAGGAAATCTGTAAAGTAAGAGTTTTTATTTAACTAAGGCTATGAACCGCCTTCCTTCGGTATATAGGAAGAATGAACGTTAATTTGGTAAGATTTTTCTTTCGAGGAATCTGTAATGCAGAAAAGGTTTTCTTGTTGATACGCCCATTCTTACCATTTTGGGATAAAGTAATTTCCGGTAAACTCTCTCCTGTCAAAGAATCTGCATGTAAATAAGTTTTCTTGATCGGCACTCCTATTCCTAAAAATGGAAAATGGAATATGCCATCTTCTTACCATTCTGGGATGCAGACTTTTTCGGTGAATTCTTCTATAAATTCACCCCACACCAGAGCCATCCAATACAGTGATACAGACGCTTTCGTTTTATCTACCCTAATTCTGCAACAAAACTCTAATAGTGAGTTTAGTTGCTCTATACTTGTTTTTCTGTCATTCTCCATGATTATGTATAATGGATGCTCTGTTTCTTTTCTTTCATTCTCCATGGTTATGCATAATGGATGCTCTGTTCCTTCTTCTTTGTTTTGCTTTATTTGCCTTGCTATTAGATCTTTCTGGCAGCCAATTTCGTCTCAATGACTGTTCTGAAAGTTTGTAATACGTATATTTTCAATATATACACGCAACTAAACTTTTCCTGAAAGTTTCATTCTTGTTTGTCTTTTTCAGATCTGAACATGGAGATATGGGTTTGTTTATTTATTATGTTCTCACCCTATCAAATTTGAGTGTCCTTGTAGTACATATTTTCATGAAATATACTCAACTGGACTTTTATATTTTCAAATATATTTTCTTTTCAAAATTATCTGTGAGGTAGTTTTGGTGCATGAAATATATATATATATATATACACACACACACATACAACACCCCCCCTCCCCCCACACACACACACACACACTCACTCTTGTGCGGATCTCATTTTTTATATTTTTGTGAGAAATAAAAACATACATGATCGAAAGTATATAGTTAAAACCTAAAAGATCTGCATAAGACATGCTACTTTAACACAATAATATAGCGTAGCTGTTGGATCTCTTGTCTCCTCGAGAATAACCCAGCCTGGATAATATTAGGGTTCATGAATGTCTGATCAGAACTTTTAAGTGTACTATTAGTTCAACTTTTTTGACTATTCGTGTATGTATGTTCAACTTTTGACTTTTGGTATAAAATAAGTCCTGACTTCTCTTATTGTGAATTGATTTTTTCCTACAGAATCCGCCCAGTTTCTATTTTAACGTTAAAAACATGGCTGACTCTGTCCGAAGTCATACTAACAGCCTCAAGGAGAGTTTGGAATCGATTATTTTGACTCATGCAGATGAAATCATTGAGCTTTTCTCATGGTATGTTTTTATAGTATTTCTCGTTTTATTTTATCACATTTGTGTTGTACGCCAATTTCTACTAATGAATGAAACTAGTTTCATGTGTTTTACATTTTTACACATTTCAAACACTGTTTGAATTCCCTCTTGTTTTTCCATTATACCAGTTTCATCTACCTTTGCCCTCATGCCTTTTTCATATATTATTGTGGAAATCTGAAAAAAAATTTCCCTCATATTTTTTGTTTGCTATGTAGGATCAAAAGCCAAGGGAAAGGATTCGTGAAGCCGCTTGATCTTGTCAACCATTTGAGTGAAAGCCTCATCAACGGGGCGTTTTGTGATCTTCTGAAATCCAGTCAGGTAAAAAAAAAAAAAAACTTTATAAAAATTTGAATTGTGATCAAGTACTTTCTTGTATGTTATGTAGAAATACGTTCGGAAATGAGTCTTAATTTGATTCTTGATGTGCAGGAAGCTGTAGTCATATCTCCTCTATTGGCACTTGCTGTTCGCCTAAGTCCCGGTATCTGGGAGTATATATGTCTGAATATGGACACCCTCTCTGTTCAAGAATTGAGTGTGCCTGATTATCTCCAATGCAAAGAAGAAATTGTTGTTGGAAGGTAATAATTAGGCTTTTACCGGATTGTAATGTATTAATTAATATAATCTTATTGATTTTTTTTTAAAAACGTTTACTGCAGTAATAACAAAAGGAAATTTGTATGTGAGGTGGACTTCCAACCATTTACCACATCCATTAAGCGTCCAAATCAAACAGAGTCCATTGGAAATGGCGTGGAGTTTCTCAACTGGCATCTATCCTCCAAAATGGTCCATGACAATGAGAGTAAGCAGAAACTGCTCGATTTTCTCCAAGCTCACAACTACAAGGGGCAGGTAACTAATTTTGTATAAAAGTTGATAAATTTATTGTCTTAATGATATTATTTAAACTAGGGGCATATATAATTCTAAAAATATTCCCATGTCCCACGTCTTTATTTGTATCAAGTAGGCACCTCTATATGACCTTCCCCTCACTGTTTTGCAGAACTTGATGCTGAATGGAAGAGTAGAAAATATTGCGACTCTCCACCGCATCCTGAGTAAAGCAGTTGAATATCTCGATAAACTCAATCCAAACACACCATACTCTGAGTTTGAACACGAGTTTCAAGAAATCGGCTTGGAAAGAGGGTGGGGCTCCACGGCTGAGCGTGTGTCGGACATGCTTCATCTCCTCTTGCAACTTCTTGATGCCCCTAGTGCATGCTCCATAGAGAAATTCTTCGGAAAACTCCCAGTGGTCTTTAATGTTGTCATTCTTTCTCCCCATGGTTACTTTGCTCAAGAAAACGTCTTAGGTTATCCCGACACTGGCGGCCAGGTGTGCAACTTTTACACAAAAAACATTTACAATGAAGTCCCACAATTATTGTCAACAATATTTTGTATGGGCTTGCTTAATTTAATTCTACGTGCCTTGAATTTTATAGGTGGTTTACATTTTGGATCAAGTTCCTGCTATGGAGCGAGAGATGCTTAAAAGAATCAAGAAGCAAGGACTTGATATTGTTCCTCGTATTCTAATTGTAAGTGCTTCAAATAATTTTGTCCATTTTGGACAATGTAGGTGTCTTTCTTGTTTTACCTATTTTTGTTTGTCACTAAATAATTGGTGTCTTGATGTTTTACTAGGTGACCCGACTTCTTCCGGATGCAGTTGGCACCACTTGCGGTCATAGGCTTGAGAAAGTTTATGGAACTGAGCATTCCCATATTCTTCGAGTCCCTTTCAGGACTGAGAACGGAATTGTACGCAAATGGATTTCACGCTTTGAAGTGTGGCCATACATGGAGACTTTCACTGAGGTTAGCCTTTACCTTTTTTTATCACCACATTTCCAAAAAGATAATTCTAGTAAAATAGTAATTTTACAATATATAGGTAATTTATTCTCTTTTGGTGAGTCATCGATGTTTCTAATGTTTAAGCTTGTACTTTGCTTAGGACGCGACAATTGAAATTGTTAACGAGTTACAGGCCAAACCAGATCTGATTATTGGCAACTATAGTGAGGGTAACCTTGTTGCCTCCTTGCTAGCTCAGAAATTCGGCGCAACCCAGGTCAAATATGTGCTTATGGAACTTTTATTTTGGGACATTGGGTGCATTTCCTAACGTTCTTCATTTGTACTAGATAGTACCATATAGTTTTATTAATGTGCTGAATCCTTGTCTATTTTATGCAGGGCACAATTGCTCATGCATTGGAGAAAACCAAGTATCCAAATTCCGATCTCTATTGGAAAAACTCTGATGAGAAATATCACTTTTCAAGTCAGTTTACAGCCGATCTCTTTGCGATGAATGCTACTGATTTCATTATCACTAGCACCTTCCAAGAAATTGCTGGAAGGTAAATAATCACTGCAAAAAGTCTAATCAAACTGCTCATATCTTCTTTGATTTAATTAATTAATTTTATTAATATTGTTGTCACTTTTGTGGCGTTTACAGTAAAAATAGTGTAGGCCAGTATGAGACTCACACTGCCTTCACTATGCCTGGACTTTACCGAGTTGTCCATGGAATTGATGTATTCAACCCCAAGTTCAACATTGTCTCGCCTGGAGCAGATATGTCCATTTACTTCCCTTACACCGAGACAAGCAAGCGATTGACCTATTTTCACCCTGAAATTGAGCAGCTACTATATAGCCCTGTCGAAAATGAAGAGCACTTGTAAGTATTCTCCATAACTTCTTCATTTTACCTTGTTATTTTATCTGTAAAAGATCATTTATAAAGTGGCTTGTTTTTCTTTTACAGGGGTGTGTTGGAAAATAGGAACAAGCCCATATTGTTCTCTATGGCAAGGTTGGATCGCGTCAAAAATTTGACCGGACTTGTTGAGTTGTATGGGAAGAACGCTAGGCTTCGTGAGCTGGTCAACCTTGTTGTCGTGGGAGGAGACCGTAGGAAGGAGTCAAAGGATATCGAAGAGCAAGCTGAAATGAAGAAGATGTATGAACTCATAGACACATACAAGCTTACGGGTCAATTCAGATGGATTTCATCACAAATGAACCGTGTTAGGAACGGTGAGTTGTACCGTTACATTGCTGACACAAAGGGAGTGTTTGTGCAGCCTGCATTTTATGAGGCTTTTGGTTTGACTGTGGTTGAGTCCATGACCTGTGGCTTGCCTACTTTTGCTACTTGCCATGGTGGTCCGGCCGAGATTATAGTAGATGGAAAATCTGGCTTCCATATTGACCCTTACAACGCTGAACAGATTGCTGAAACTCTTGTCAACTTCTTCGAGAAAAGTGCTGTGGACTCAACTTATTGGGACGCTATTTCTGTGGGAGGACTAAATAGAATTTTGGAGAAGTAAATATATTTTTTGACGAATTGAATTAAAATATTTAGCTTGTAATTAAATTTTGGTCAGTAATTTTAATCAATCTTGTTCTGATATGTGTTCAGGTACACATGGCAAATATTCGCAGAGAAGACACTGACATTGGCTAGTGTTTATGGATTTTCCAAGTTTGCTTCAAGAGACAAGCGTGATGAACGTGCAGCGCGTCGTTATCTTGAAGTGTTCTATGCCCTCGTATATCGCAAGGCGGTAAACAAGCTACTTATATATATCATCATATTGCAGCAATTTCATAATTATTATTATATATTTTTTTCTGTATATATGTTGGCTTTGCTAATGGTACATCTTTTGTGTTATATGTTGTTACAGGCTGAGACCGTGCCTCTGGCTGTCGAGTAGTCGAGGAGGAAGCGTTAGGCTGCAGGCTTGCTGATCAGAAGTCAATTTTTGAGATTTTGTTAACCAGTGAATTTTGTTTTAAGACATTGAATTATTAGTATTTAATAGTATAAACGTTGCAAGAGAATAGATTGGATGTTTTATTAGTATTTCAAGTTTCATTAATATCTGAATTAGAGTTCAACCGATATTTTCAATTTATGATTTTCATTTTAAGTTTCTATTTATTCATATTTTATTTTAAATTAATCCTTTTTGATTCATGTTAGTCTTTCTCCACATTGTTAATGATACTCTAGGTCTTCTTATACATTATTTTTTATATATATAATAAGAAGCTACTCGTAGATCCATGAACTTCCATTCCTCCTAGGTAAATAAATCACCCATAATTCGCTGAAGTCAAATTTTCTAATTTTCAACTATGTAGATCATCAAAAAGTCAACTTCTAAAAGAAGGAACTACTAGATGAGGCACCAACAAGAATTATCGAGCAGTTGGCCGAGTTAAAGACTCATCAATCGACAAGTAATCCTTAGAGGCACCAAAATCCAGCGAACCCCCATGCAAGGAAGAGTTAACGGAATGCCTAGAAATTTCATCAGAGCTACCTTCTCCTCTCAAAGCCGCCTCTGCTCCCCTTTCAATTGAGAGTGCGTGTTGGATATCCTTAATAACGTCTGACATTGATGGCCTCATACTCCCGTGTGCTCGAACACACATCAAAGCTTTCTCGGCTATCTTCCACATTGATTGAATATCGTATTCCCCACGTAGTGAAGGGTCGATGATTCCTTGAATGTCACCATTCTCGATATGCAGCTTTGCCTGTCAAAAATCATTAGAGTTGGAATGCATATGAAAATGGCAATCGTTTGAAAATTCCAGTTTCTATATTAAATACAACTCGAATAAAAAAGATTCTTAACTGTAACATTTGGTATGCTATGCATATTTGGGAAATTAAGTCTCCTTATACGGCCTAGTAATATTTTCAGTTGAATGATCAACTGAAAGTTTTGACATATAATGGTGATTCAAAGTTAAAAAAACTTACCCATTGGACTATATTTCGGCAGTTAACTCCAAAGCTTTCATTGGATATCGCTTCTTGACCAGATATCAGCTCAAGAAGGATGACCCCGAAACTATAGACATCACTCTTATCGGTTAACTGCTGGGAGATATAATACCTGCATAACATAGGAGGGAAATCAGAGAAGAGAACTTTTTAGAATAAGACTTGCTAAAGGCTTTTAACAATTTGAAGCACCAAATTATATCTAGAATTTATGTATATACTTTCGGTTAATCCAATTCAAAATACGAGAAAGTTCCTTACTCAGGGTCCAGATACCCAACAGTGCCTCGAACTACGCTTGATACGTGGGAGACTCCATCTCCAGCAAGTTTTGAGAGACCAAAGTCAGAAACCTTTGCTCCCATGTTTTTGTCAAGAAGAATATTGCTGGTTTTCAAATCCCTATGGATGATGGATGGAACACAGCCGGTATGAAGGTACTCGATCCCTGAAATAACCCCCATAACACAAGAATCTGACTAATCCTCATAATTTGGAAAAAGGCTATATTTTTCTTTTTCTTGCCAAAGAAAAAAAAACCTTCATTTTTAGCTAACAAACCTTTGGCAGCATCTTCAGCAATCTCGAGGCGCTTGATCCAACTAATACTTCGCTCACGTGTTAAAGGACCTATCACATACGACACCTGATTAAGCATGACAAAGTCAACTCTTTTCTACTTGAAACTTGGAAGATAGTGCTTACCATAAAGATGCTCCTTAAGTGTTCCATTATGCATGAATTCGTAAACAAGGATACTCTTCCCTTCTTCATGGCAAAATCCAAGAAACTGCAACAAGTTTCTGTGATGTATCCTTGAAAGAAGAGTCACCTGACCAATTTAAGCATGTGTTAGTGGACAAAATAGATTGTTGACTATAGTTTTTAATTTACATTAAGGATTCTTCCATCTACCCCAACTAGTTTGGGAGAAAAGGTGCAGTCTAGTTGGAGTATATTTGACTATAGAAACTTAAACATGAAACAGAGACCGGTACTCGAGTAATAACATCACTTACCTCATTCGAAAATTCTCGCTTCCCTTGGAAAGAATTACTGGTCAGAACTTTAACTGCAATTTCCTTTCCATCCCTTAGTTTTCCATAGTATACAATCCCAAAGCCTCCTGAGCCAACTTTTCTCTCAAACCTCTTCGTAGCATCTTCAAGGTCAGACAACGTGAAGCATTGCGCAGCTTCTTTAGCAGCATCACCCAAGGAAGAATCAAGTCTATTCAAGCCATATTCTAAATGGTCTGAAATGAGAAACACATATTACCCATGTCAGAACTACCAGCTATTCCAATACACACGCACACAAAAATAAAGGTAAACTACTATTGTCCCATTTTCGACCTTTCTTAAAACAGTTCTTCTTTCTTTTGTACATCAAAAAGCAAGCAGCTATAGTAGCTATAAGCAGAACAGTGGCCCCAACTGATAATCCAACAATAATTTTGTTGTGGTTCCCTCCGCTTCCTCCTTTGTGAAGATAAAGATTTCCAGCGTAGCTGTGAGAACCAGAGTAAACCACTTACTGCATGCCGTATAATTAGAAGTTGAATGTGTTATACAATGTATGAACAAAAATGGGTCCATGGAATCTCCAATATGTAAGATGCCTCCAAATTCATTCTGATACTATAAAGAAAGAAATGGTACCCACTTTAAAATCAAATTCTTGTTTAGAAGACCTGATGGTACGTCGCCAGATAATCTGTTATTCTGTAAATACCTGCAGCCATTATCAGAAATACCAAACTTTTACCACAAGTTACAGAATGAACTATAGGACATAAATGCTGAAAAAGACAAATGCAAATCCATTTGACCAAAAGTATATTATGCAGCTTAAGGAAAATGCCATTGTGAAATCATTTGCAATTATCAAAAAATTAAGCACCATTGGAAGTGATAGAGATGAATATATGTTGATACTAGATTTTGAAAACTTACAGTTCTTTCAAATTGGGCAAGCCCCCCAAGGAGGAAGGCAGCTGACCAGTCAACTGGTTGTTCTCAAGATGTCTATGTTAAAAGGAATTTTGAGTTAGCCAAGACTATTATGAAATGACATAATTACAAGAAGACACCATCTAGTTTACATTATCTTCAAGTTCGTGCTTCCAGTAAAATCAGGAATTGGACCATTCAGTGAATTCCCGTCAAGCCATCTGTAGCAGAAAAAGATGATACCGATTATAGAGGAGACATCAATTGATCACACAGTAAGCAAGGGATTCGTCAAAGTAAAGTGCAATATCTTACAACTCAACTAAGCTGCTCAATTTTGTCAAGTCTGATGGAATACTCCCCGTCAAATTCTTTCCAGACAATTTACTGCCAGATTGTGACAGATAGCTTTTGTTAGATTGGTGTCACGGACACACACACACACATGTGCGCGTGTGTGTGTGTATAAGATCAGATTTAATGCCAAATACAAAAATATGTATCTCCGTAGATGTAGTTGTCCACTAGGAATATCATATCCATTTATATTTTAAGATTCATTAAAAGAAGAGATCTCTTACATTGAAAGTATCCTTGGCCGAGGATCTAAGTCACACTCTACCCAGGACCACGGTACTGGCAGACATGGGTCGCCACCTTCTTGTGCCCAATCTGCTGATGAGTAAGCTGAGACTACCTTAGCAATAACCAATCCTGCAAATCATGAGAATCTTCAACAAAACATGCTTCATTTTGGATGCAAATTTCATTTAAAATGTCTCTAGTTTCATAATTTCAATCTCAAGAAAATCACATGTTAAGAAATAATGTGTCCTGAAATGGAAATCAGATTTATAACAGTTAAGTAGTTAACTCAAGAAAGAAAACTATGGTTATTACCATCTAAAGAGCCATCAATTTTCTTCAGATACTTATTTATCTCCATTGCATTCATGAGAGGACCCTCAGTGGAATCAGATGTCTTCGTAAATCCAAAAGACAACACAAAAGGAAGCGATATGTTGGTGTATCCTGGCTCGTACAGACGGTATTTTCCCTGAGCGTTTTCTTGAATGTTAACAACAGCTCTGCTGAGATCGAGATTCCCAGGAAGTGCTAGCCTAAATTTTCTGGTTCGACCCGGATCCAAGTTTTCAATTTCTGCAAAGTATGTGGATGCCCAGCCAAAGCCTGGAAAACCATCCAGGTTCAAGCGGTATGTTAACGATCCATTTCTGCCAACTACAGCTGTTTGCATAACTTTTTGAGGTGGATACTCGTGATTATTAACATCAATTGGCATTCGAGTTGTTATCTTTTCAGTTCCAGCAGCAACATCTACAAGGTAATTTGCCTTTTTAATAGAATCAGATTGCCATATTCTATCAAATGGATCATCAGGATACCTGTAATGATCAGAAAAACAACTGTCAACAAACACTCCTGCCAGAAGAAAGCTGTACTGGAACAAAACTAACAGATAGCCACCAAATGGAATTTTCCTAATTAAGCAAACTCAGATTAGTTTGTTTCTCATGTTTGTGCATAATGTTAAATAATCCATCATCTCTCTTAAAATCCAGCCAGAAAATCTTTTTTATCGTGTAAACACAACTTCAAGACTTTATAGCTATGGGAGTTTGTAGTCAACAAGAAGCCTTTAGGGAAATTTTATCGTGTAATCTGATCGCACCTGATTGGAGCTTCACTTTCTGCACCAAAATTTATTCTTGCAGAGACACTAAGATAGAATTGGTTCTCAAATTCTGTAAGATAGATAGAACCATTGAATTGCCGGAGTTCAAGGGTAGAGATAAATGGCTGCCCAGTTTTAGCATTGGATATGCACACACTGATGATTGGATCTGAAGCCAGAAAAATCAACTCCTGAACCTCAATTGTATCAGCATCGGAAATGACGATTGTTGCCCAATGAGTTGGCCCAAGGGATATGTCAAACTTCGGATATACGTTACTGTTGTCAAAGTTTCCATACAAGAAGGTCGCTCTTACAAGGTATCTAGTCCTACTTTTGACATTAAATGTGTAACAAAACTTTCTGTTATCAACTGGGAAATATCTCAGAGTCAAATACTGCTTTCTTGACTCATTTGCTACAGATATATTGGTAGTTTGGCCATGGCTCACCATATCATCTGGACTCCACTCAAGGCCAAGTTCATCAGTGAAATTATCTTTTCCACCGCAGTCATAACTTATGAAACCTGCTTTAAAGTTGTCAGTAAAATTAGAGAGGCGGGGAGAGAACATAGCGAGGTAAACAGGACAATTATTCCTTTTAGATAACTCTAATGATTCAATGTGAATTATACAGCTACAAATTTGTTCAAGTATGGGCTGTAGCCGCACTTGAAATTATAGAGGCAACTAACGTTTTCTTGTCATCAAGAGGAAAAAAAGTTTCTCATGCTTTTAACTTCTCTTAACTTTATCTTGCCATTTTGATTTCAACTCTTCTATGTTTATATCCCTCAGTTTACGTTGCTAGTTGTCCATTTGAACATTGAGTGCAGTTAAATAGCAAAATCATGTAGCATAACAATCTATTATCCAGCTTTCAGTCATCTCCACTACTCACTGTGCGTAAATGTGTTGAGTGCAAGTTAAAGTTTGATAAATTTCAATAGTAAAATATCTTGTTTTAGTTAAAGCTTTGTGGATTTTTCTCAATTCTCACCAAAAAGATCAATTTCCAAACAAAGATGTTCAAACATCTTTCAGGCATTCAGAATTATATTTCGTGACAGAACAAAACGCTGATACAGTGTACAAATTAAAAAGAAGAAAAAAAAATGTCCAACTTATTTCATTAAGCTCAATAAGCTTCCAAAAAGGATTCTTTTTCCGTGTTTTGAGTAATTGAAATGTTACTCCATTTGATATCACAAAAGCAACAAGAAGATGAGTAAAATCCATAAGCGCGGAAAGATATAATGAGTTCGTATACACAAAACATACACTAGAACAAGAGAGAAAGAAAAACCTGGCATCTGAGCTGTGGTGGCATCCATGAGGAGAAGAACAGAGAAGGGCAGTAAGAGCACGACATGCCTAGTCTCCATTTCACTTCTTTTCCGACTGACCAAAACAGGGAGGACAAAAGAGATAACAGAGAAATTAAAAGGGGCTGTTTAAAAAAAAATAACAATAATAATACTATTATGGAACCAAATCTTAATGAAAAAATGAAATGGAAAATTAGGAACGGCAACGAGGAAAGCGATCATCTGGGTCTGGGGACTGGTTCTCCATTGAGATACTTATTAAGTGAGAGAAAGTGAGTTCAGTTTTTGTAGAAAGAGAACGTTGGTTGGTTTTAAGATTGATGTGAAAATGAGATGAAAGCTTTCGTAGTTTTGTTTGCCACATGGGAGCTGACTCTGGTCTGGCACTCTGGCCCTGCAATGTGCAAATTCACCGCGCAACGGAGCCCGTGTGGGGCCCATAATTTTTTTTTTTTGGCTAATATGTAACGTCCTTTTCTTTTCTTTTTCTTTTTTTTTTATTTAAAAAAAGCTATAATAAATGTAAAACTACCTACTTCTAATAAATGCGATAGTACTAGTATTTTTTTGACCAAAATATTGTCACTTCATAAAATTCAGCAAATACTAGTTCAACGGACTGTTTTAAATTTTTACATCTCTTAGAATGTAAAATGTATTTATGCTGATGTTCTCTTAAAAATTATATAACAAAATAAGTTAATATAAATATTTACTAACTAAAATTGCATAATTTAAATGTAATATCCAACTTGGCATAATTTCTTCCTTTTTTTTTTTTTTTTTTTAATCTATCTGAACATATGAAGAGTTTTCATTTTCATTTGTTGATGTCCTCAAAGTAAACAGTAACTTGCTATTAAAAGATAACTTCATTTTTTTTTTCCCATGCACCATATGAATATAGGAGAATGAGAGAAAATTTATGTAAAATTACTTTT
>JAUMHB010067942.1:0-13622 GCA_032359685.1 Pittosporum tobira | reverse complement strand
CCGCTGCGTAGTATTTGTTAAAAGAATAAGATGTGTAGAGAGAGCTGTATAATATTTATTTGTATTTTCAGTTATATTTTTTATGACCTGTGTATTTGTAAGTTATGGAATTAATAATAAATTGACAACCCAAGTCGGGGTGTGGATGCCCAGATTTGGAAGTGTCACATATTTTGTCCAATTTTTACTTCTAAACGTATAGTCCCTCCGTCTCAAAAAAGAAGACTAAATGTACAAATTTTTTGTCCTCAAATAAAAAACCAAACACATAAATTAAGGAGATTATATTGTGTGTATTTAAAGAATAAAAATTTTATGGGAAAAAATAAATTTTATGTGGCGTAAAATAATTCTCACTTTAAAAATAATATTTTTTAATTTATATATATTAAATAATTTAATATTTTTTAAAGACAGACGAGTACTACTTTAATTAGCTTATCTAAATATATTGCATTAATAACATAATAATATTCAATTTATATTCAATTTACTTAAAACCTAACATATTAACAAGTTCATGTTACCTCATAATCTAAAATTAAAAATGTGTGAGGTGTCAAAAGTTGAAAAATCAACATTCCAGATTAGTCAACAATAATATGCCCTTCGATATCGACTATCCACAGTACAAATTTGTCTCTCTCTCTCCCTTCCTTTTAAATCCTGACCAGACACGCCCATCCATAACTGTAATTTTTCTCATACACGTCATTTCTAGGGTTTCACAACTCCTCTATTCGTTTCGAACGCACAGATGAAGACTTCGAATTTGGATCTATTCGATCCTCGAATGGCGGTAATGGACTCCGACTACTCGTCTGACGGCGGTCGCGACGGTGACTTTGGATTCGCTTTTAACGATAGTAACTTCTCCGATCGGACTCTCCGGATCGAGATAGTCGCCGAGTCTCCCGAGGCCCGATCGAGTGTCGAAGGCTGTCAGAGTCTCGCTGATTGGGCCAGCAATCGGAAGCGCCGGAGACATGATATTAAGAAGGAAAATGGTCGGTTATTTTGTTAAATTGTTATTTCCAGAATTTTTTTGATATTTCCACATGAATAGGAGGCCTAGTTACTAGTCATTTTGAGGGTTTATTAGTAATGGACTACAGGTTCGACGTTATTTGGATAAGTAATACGGCCCAAATATAATGAAATGACGTAGGATTAATAACCTCAAATATAAAATGATGTTGTTAAGTGCTATGAGCACATTGTTTTCTCATAAATATGTAGATAGAGTATTTCAACTTCCATTATTTTAGTAGTTATAGGAGTTGTCTCACACTACTATTTCATAGATATCACAGACTAGCATGAGAGGGAGGACGTCGTGGAAATAGCATAATAATTTGTGAAAACTGCCATCCCTTTGTGTTTGTGTATGTTTGTGTAAGCACATTAGAGGCATTGTGTAATTAAAAAATTTACTAGTGGAAATACACTCCCCTAGTACAGGACTAGGATGCAGCATTTGCGTTTGAAATAACGAAATGAGATCTGGCAATATGGACAGGCTTGATGCGTACAGGCCTATATCCATGCGTAATAAATTTTGAACCTTTGGAATCCTGTTTTAGGGCACATAAAATTAATTGGTCTGAACATACTGGTATGTACACGAGTTCATGACGGCAGTAACTTGAATAGGGGTAATTCATATCAGTGAGCATCTGAAGCAAACTTTGCTTGAGTTCTCAACTTTAATGGTCATTGAAATGTTTTGTTTCAAGGTCGGACCCTCATTTACATTACTGACAAACAGTCCTTAGTAACATGTTGGGCCCTGATTTACAGTGTTGCCTATTGTGCGGTACGTTTTGGTATGTGGTACGTCAAAGGACCAGTACGTGATTCGCCAGGGGATAGACTTAGTAGACACATTTGGATTTTCTGCATGTCATTGTGTTTAAGTGTACCGAAATTATATGCCTATACTCTTTTATTTTAATATCATGCTATTCGTAGATAAACATGTGCATAAACTTTGATTGACAGTTTAGTAAACCCAATAATACAATTAATATTGCTTCCATTATCCTTGATCACACTTGTTCATAGAATGTAAATGGGTTCGCTCAATACGGGGAACTGGTACATCAACCCACCACGAATCGTGACATGAGAACTGATTCGTGGTTCACTTGATGATCCAAATAATTAGGTAACCCTGGATTTACTTTAGTTATAGGTTTTCATTAATTATGTTTGTCTGCTTGTAGATTTGAATAGTTACTTAATATAGTGTTCTACACACGAAAGCTTGTTTGATGCAGTAACTTGCATACTATATGTGCTCTTTCTAAATTTATATACCCGTGTAGGAACTGTTAATGCTAACATGACATTACCGTTCACAGCTGTTGACATCCCTGTCTGTGCGGAAGAGCAGGTATTGAATTGCAACCAACCTGACACTGTAGATGGTTTTGGGTGTGAAAATGAAGATGACGAACCGGTTCCAATGATTGAAGAACCAAATTCAGGTGTTGTAAATTTTCAAGTGAAATTGGTGTATTCTTTTCATGTTTTATTTTCTTGGTCCCTACTTGTGTTTATTAATAGGTAAATTTGGCCCAATTATGGAGATAACAACAAACGGCTTTGAGGTTATTCTTTATGGCCTAAACTTTACTCCCACCCCTATTTTACAGTCTTCCTCTTCATTTATTATTTTCCTCACACTCTTATGGGGATCATGAAACTAACAAAGATTTACAATAAACATAAGCCTAAAATACACTTTAAACCTAATAAGTTTTTGAAGGTGAACCCCCATCTTTTCCCTCTCTCTCTTTTTTTTTTTTCGGGGCAACTTAAACATGATAGTCTAAATTTTGTTAGAACTTAAACCTTCTGGTCACATTTTTGGCCGGAATCTCGATGCATGTGTTGGATTTGCTGACTTATGAGGGGTAAATTAGGAATTCAAGGGTAAAATTATCATTTCCCTTCCTTGTCGTATATTGTCTGATCAATTTGGATGCTCTCTAAGTACTGAAAATACCCTTTAAAACAGATCCTCTGGCCAAAAATGTGGCCGGAAGGTTTAAGTTCTAACGGAACTTAGATTTCAGGGTTTAAGTTGCAAAAAAAAAAAAGAAGATCAGGATTCACCTTCTAAACCTCGAAAACTTATTAGGTTAAAGTGTATTTTAGCCTAAACATAATCAGCATCTGCTATTGTAATATACATGTTGTGTTTTGTTTGTATCTATAAGCTGAGACTTGATATAGATCGAAAAAGGAGTAGAACTAACATCGGGAAGTAATTTTACTGATAATAATCCTAACACTTAAAATGAAAAGAAACATGTGTTATTGAGGGAGGAGAGCTGGAGGTAGATAGGGTTAAAAGGGGATATTGGTGGAGTTGAATATTGCTGAAACTTTCAATGATGCCATTGGTCAATTACCATGGTATTACCTGTCTAGAAGATTATATATAAAATAAAACTTCTCAATTCAGCAGCACGTTTTATCGCAAACTGGCTGAGGTATGTACAGAATAAAAGTAAAACTTCTCATATATATGAATAAAATGTAGAACTTATAAAAAATGTAGGAGAAAGAGATCATATGTATGGAGAAAAGTAAAAGATAAAATAGATAAGAATAAATTAGTTGCAACATAATATAAGGAAAAAAAAAGCCTTGAATATTGGTAAATAAATTGAAAAATAAGAAAGGAAACAAAGGAAAACAAAACAAAAAGAAAGGGGAAAAGAAAAAAGGGGTTGCACACCCTACTAGACATCCTTTGGGTTTGCATGTTACACTACCTTATAGACGATCAAGTTAATTTCTAGATATTTTTCTTTCTGCAACAACTTGACAAATTCATTGATTGATGAGACGAATTTCTTAACTGGTTGATGTTTCATATTTCTCCAAGGGCACAGTATTAAGTGTACAATGTGGGCAAAGGGAGTTCCGACACTGGTCCTTTATATGTGATACTTTCTATACATGAGGATTGAGGATAGTTTCAAAATTAGTTGTATCAAAATCGTTAGATTTTAAATTATTAGCCTTCATTCGGTGTGTAAGAGATTCTCAATGTCTAATAATTCTTTCAGCTGCAAAATGGGTTTTTTTAGTGTCTCTCATGTAGGTTGCCTGCTTTATTTCTTTTGTAGGCGATGAAGCTGCTGATAGCAGTGATTCAAATTGGAGTATGGAGTGTTCTGAAGTTTTAAGAGTTAAAACCCTGCATATTAGCTCTCCAATTTTAGCAGCAAAAAGCCCATTTTTCTACAAAGTAAATCTCATAGTCTGCTAACTTATTTCTGTCTATCCAATTAATTTGTTTCCTCATAGAATAGTGAATAATGATTTTTCTCTTCGTATAACTTCTGCAGCTGTTCTCAAATGGGATGAGGGAGTCTGAGCAGCGACATGTAACTTTACGTATAAGTGCCTCTGGTATGGTTTATCATTTCAAGTTTGGAAATTATTTTGGCATGAGGGTTTCTCTTTCATTTTGAACAAGAGTCAGGACTGTATCTTGGAATTGACCTTTTTACCCTATTTTTCAATGGAACAGAGGAAATGGCTCTTATGGAGCTCCTGAATTTTATGTATAGCAACACGTTAACCATTACCACTGCCCCTGCTTTGCTGGATGTGTTGATGGCTGCTGATAAATTTGAGGTTGCTTCCTGCATGAGGTGTTGCAGCCGTCTGTTGCGGAATTTGCCCATGACACCTGAATCTGCACTTTTATACCTGGAGCTTCCTTCTAGTGTCCTAATGGCTGAGGCAGTTCAGCCATTAACAGACGCAGCAAAGCATTACCTGGCTGAACGTTACAAAGACATAACCAAGTAAGCTCTTTTCCTGATAATTATTGGTTAAGCATTTTGGCAATTACAATGGCTAGTTATGCTTGCCGAAAAAAAAAGGGTGCACACAGTTCAGAACTGGAAACTGTTGCAAACCTTTTCGGCTAATAGGCCTCACATTATCTTATGCCTTTTACATATTGACTGAGTAATATTTAAGGCTTCACCTTATATAATAATGAAACATGATAAAGGGACATTCAAAGAAGATTCAACTCTTCTATTTTTCGAATTGTACCTGTAATTTATATTGGTCTTATTCTTCTCAAAATGGAACGATACTTCAATCAAACACTCTTAGACATGCAGTTGAGCTTCACTTACATTTTCGGCTTTATATCTTTGATTGTGCTTATTAACAATTTGCGCTAAAAAGTCTCTACTTATGCTTATTGATGAATGAATTACAAATTGGCCAGGTTCCAAGATGAAGTTATGAGCTTACCTCTGGCTGGGGTTGAAGCAATCTTGTCAAGTGATTATCTCCAGGTGGCATCCGAGGACGCAGTATATGACTTTGTACTCAAGTGGTCTAGGGCTCAGTACCCAAAACTTGAGGAGCGGCGGGAAATATTAGGTTCACGTCTCGGCCGGTTCATCCGTTTCCCTTACATGACATGCCGGAAGCTCAAAAAAGTCCTAACATGTAATGACTTCGATCACGAGCTCGCGTCCAAAGTTGTACTCGAGGCCCTGTTCTTCAAGGCCGAAGCCCCACACCGACAACGGAGCCTAGCCGCAGAGGAATCTCATGCCACAAACCACCGTTTCGTGGAGCGGGCCTACAAGTATCGGCCCGTTAAGGTGGTTGAGTTTGAACTGCCACGTCAGCAGTGTGTCGTCTATTTAGATCTAAAGCGAGAAGAGTGCACAAATTTGTTTCCGTCTGGGCGGGTTTACTCCCAAGCGTTCCACTTGGGCGGGCAAGGGTTTTTCTTGTCTGCACATTGCAATATGGATCAGCAAAGCTCTTTCCATTGCTTCGGGCTTTTCTTGGGAATGCAGGAAAAAGGGTCGGTGACTTTTGCGGTTGACTACGAATTTGCGGCGAGGTCAAAGCCGGCAGAAGAGTATTTGAGCAAATATAAAGGCAACTATACTTTCACCGGGGGGAAGGCAGTTGGGTACAGGAACTTATTTGGGATACCTTGGACCTCATTCATGGCTGACGACAGTCATTTCTTCATCAATGGTATACTCCATTTGAGAGCTGAGCTTACAATCCGGCAGTGTTGATTCGTTCGTTCTTCAACTCCTTGTAGCTTTCTGTGTACTTGCTTGTTTGCTTGAACTAACCTTCTGTATCCTACCCTGAAGAAAACAAAAATCTGAGGTACTTCGGCAGACTTATGCCGCAAGTGTAAACTGTTTAAAGATTTTCCTACATGCTAACTCATGATATTGAGTAGATAACGAAAATGTAAATTAATTCCTGTTTTGTCGTACTATAAATTTATTTGAGTACATTATGGGTTATTATTGATATTTGCATTTTTGGTGTGTGCTTGATTTGGGGTTTTGTTATCGGTTATTGAGGTTAAAACGCTTGTTAGCAGAGTTATTAGAACTGGACCAGACATCGAATTAGTCGGTTTACCGGTTGAATTGACAGTTCAACTTTTTGAGTTGGATTTGTATTTTAATTAATAAAAAATATCTTTTATATGTTAAAATTAATAATAGCACTTATATTTTAACTATAGTATAGAGATTAGTACCCAAAAAAAGAAGAAAAAAAAAGATATCAAAATAAAATAACAAACATCATATAAAATAATTATAAAAAAGTTTAAATTTAAACAAATATTTTTTCAAGTACACAAAATCGGGTCAATCATCAATTTTATCGGTTGGATTTTGTGGTTTAAGTACTGTACAGTATGTCTAGTTCTAAACGATATAATTACTTATCCGATAAAATAACATACTATACCGATTTGATGCTCGATTTATAGTTCAACTGGTTGATACGATCGAATTTTTATAATTATGCTTGTTATTACTCATTTCTTTAATGGGAGGTGATGATAAATAATTAAATATACAATAAATTTTATTAGGATAGGTGGTAATGCTTTCATTAAATTTACAATTACAATTAATTTTATATTGTATCAAATATAAACAAGATTTTTTAAAATAGATAAAAAAGAAAAAGAGCATAAACACATTTTCACGTAATTGTATAAATATAAATTATTTGAGAAATATGCAAAAATATATTTATACTTGCGTCATTGTATAAATATTTATTCATTTTACGTTGTCTCTTAAATAAAAGAAAAATATAAGCAGACTCAAACTTTATTCCTTCTACGTGGTCTGTCTGAGTACGCAGTTATGCACCCAAGACAAAAGCACCACTAAAAATGTGCTCTAGATTTTCTTTAAAAAAAAATTCTTTAAAAAAATGTTTTAATAAGACGGACGGAGTTTGTTTTATAACTCTTTGTCCAGTGCCTAATGCAATTTTGTTTTTTGAAATTAGCTGTCTTTGATCCTTGCTATGCGTGTGGCACGAGCCACCACAAACAACATAGAGTAATTGAAATTAATTGCATGGACGGATTTAGGGTTTGTTTGGTAGTAAATTTATACGAATTATTTTATTTATTTTAGTTTAAACAAAAAATTTTAAAATTTGTATAATATACATTTAAAGAGGAAAAATTTTATGAAAAGAATTAAATTTTATGTGGTGTAAGACAATTTTCACTTTAAAATAATATTTATTAATTTGCGTACATTAGGTAACTTGATTATTCTTTTTAATTCAAAGCGAATATAATTTTTAGATTCTATAACTATTAAATATAATAAAAATTTGTATTTATATTTAACAAATTAAATTCAAAATTTAATATATTAAATTTATGATTTCAAATAAACTTCAAGTTTCTAATAAATAAAATTTAAACTGAAAATTCATTCATTCAACCAAACAAACATTTAATTATCATTGTGAAGAAAAGATGGTTCGCGGCCGTTAAATGAAATTACAGCATTGCCCTGCTTAAGAGTGAATATTGTATAAAATGCGTTACTGATACAGAGGATTAACTCGCATATTTCAAAGAATAATAAGGGCATAATCGAACAACACCAACAAAAAAAAACCAATCTCGCAAGTTCAACGGTAGTACATACAAACAGCTTACGGGGTATAAAATGACTTCCACACAACTCATCAATTCCTCTCTTTAGGTTTCACATCCTAGAAATCGGATAAACGCCCAAACAACCAAAGCCGTCCGATCTAGGGTTCCTCAACAACCATGCCGAAGAACAAGGGAAAGGGAGGAAAGAATCGCAAGCGAGGAAAGAACGAGGCCGATGACGAGAAGCGCGAGCTTGTCTTCAAGGAAGACGGCCAGGAGTACGCTCAGGTGATGCGTATGCTCGGAAACGGCCGATGCGAAGCCATGTGCATCGACGGCACCAAGCGCCTCTGCCATATCCGCGGCAAGATGCACAAGAAGGTCTGGATAGCCGCCGGTGACATCATCCTCGTCGGACTCCGCGATTACCAGGATGATAAGGCTGACGTCATCCTCAAGTACATGCCGGACGAGGCCAGGCTGCTGAAGGCTTACGGTGAGCTGCCGGAGAACACCAGGCTCAACGAAGGTATTGCCGGTGGATTGGATGAGGAGGATGAGAACGCCGGTGATGATTATATCGAGTTTGAGGACGAAGATATTGATAAAATCTAGGGTTTGTATCAATTTCTGTCTTTGAATTGGGCGTTTATAGTCACTATGTTTTAATGGTGTGATTGTTGCATATGATTATTATGTAATGCTTGCGTAACGACTATATTTATCTGTATGACTATAAAAGCTTATGGATTTGATGAAACTTGATGCAATAATAGTCCACTTCCTTTTAATCCATGTGATTTGTTAGTTTGATAATACCTCTTTCGAATTCAAAGGTTCAATTTTGAAATCCTAAAATTGAAAATTTGGAAACATTAAATGCTTGAATGAGTATATCGATTTTGTTTGAATAGGGTTGATTGACAGTTTGGTGCTAGTAGATGATTAATAGAGTCTGAACTACAATTGTTTTTGCATTGAGTTCGTCTATCTTGGGAGTTTTTTGTATTCTGATTAGATTCCATGCAGGTGAGCAAATATCAATTGGAATGTCAAATTGATTTTTTGTTCTTTTGGTCTGCGTCTTCAATGTATCGCTGATGGTAAGGGTGTTAAACGAGTGTAGCTCGACTCGAGCTCGATAGAAAGTTTAACTTAATGAGTTGAACTTTACTTGGTAAGTGTTCAATGTTTTAAATTATTCATTAAAAAACTTGACTGAAAGCTCATTTACTTTAATAAACTCGACACACTTACGGCTCGGTTCATTCAACACAACAACCTAGAATAGCTTGTTTCATTAGTCATGGTGAATTTAGGAAAGTGCAGTTATTGTGTTAGCACTGGGACATCATGGGTGTTTCCTGAATGTGATCGTAAATTCATAAAGTAGAGATAAATTGCCCAGATTTTTTATGTGAGCAAAATGTACAAGTTTTATTGAAAGCTGCACACAAGAAGAATTGTAGTAATTCGTCATCAAAGGCCCATGCTACATTACAAGATCAAATTCCTCTTGTACAAGAATTCAGAAAAGCAACAACTCAAGCAGATTAAGAGTGCGAATATAAGATGAGTTTGGTGTGCCCAATCTTTGAGCATTTATTTGTCTCCCGCAATCTTCTTCTTCAGTGATTCAATGTCAGTTGCTAGTTCTTTTCTACTTGACTGAGATAGAGAACATTAATCATCAGCAATAAGTAAATTTACATGTAACTTTACATACTCTAGCTACTGACAGATTATACAGGTTAGGGTGTTTAACGAGCCGAACTGAGCTTAACTTGTTGAGCTCGAACTTGGTTCGTTAAGGAAATGAGATTTTTTCTCAAGCTCAGCTCATTTTTATCGAATTTTAAAAAAGCCAAACTCGAGTTTCTTCATGAATAATCTGAAATATTTTATGTTGTCTAGCCCTTAACGAGTCGAATTTTATATGAGTTAATTCAAACTCAACTTGTTAAACTAAATGAGCTTTTTATCAAGCTCGAGCCAAATTTTAAATGAGAGTCCAACTCGTTTAACACCCCTAAACCAAATGTCTCAGAACAGGGAATGAAGAATATATTATGTTCACACACATGATATCTGCTAACAAGAGAATCATGTTTATGACAAACCACCTTCGAAAGATATTCATAACAAATTTTGGGAAAGTCGGAAACGGACGAATTGCAGGCAAATACTGATATGAAAATCTCGGGTGGACAAGTTGAATCTGGTACAAAATCTACTTTCATAGTTTTTAAGCAGTATGCTTCTTTTAGGCGCAAAAGTAATAATATCCAAAAAATTATATATGCGGAAAGTCACGGGTATCTATTTTACATGTCAACTGCTAATAATTCTGAAAGTTTACCTTGAAGAGAAGGTAACGGTAGACAAACCATCCTGTGTATCCAAGCCCTACCAGCTCCAGGATCTTCGGAAGCTAACATACATCAAATATTAACGGAACAAAATTCAGGGTGGGTTAATCGAAGAGCACAAGAGAGAAAATTATAGCATAGTTTCAAAGAAACTTGCTCACGTCACAAGATATATCATTCCAAAAGTGACATTTTAACTTGACTAAACAACTTGAAAGAAGCAGGATTTGTTATATTAAAGCACTTACTAAAGGGACTGAGTTGATGGCACCAACAACAATCGAGGATAGCCAAATCCCGATGAGTGCCCCACCCCCATAGAGAAGTACGGTAGGCTTGTCTTCAATTGCATCCCACTATTGACCAGAAAAGAAAAATGAGGAAAGAAATATACCTTGATTAAATTACTTGAATTCAATCTAGAAGAGTTCTAAACAGACCATAAAGATATGCAGAAGAGACATGGCAGGCTATCAGTTTAAAGGGCTAGCGCAAAATTTACCTTTTCCTTTAGATCTGTGATTATCTCTCCAGTATCGACTGAGCTCTCTTCTGACGATGAGGCCTTGATCTGGAACGGAGAAGATTTCCTGGATACTGATATAATTTATAAGACAAAATACAGTAACAGGCTTAAGTGTACTCACTCCTGAAAGCTATACTGAACTTCAGCCGAAAGCACATTACAATTCTTGCTAAAACATGCAATGAAACTTACCAGGGACATGCAACATAATAAAGTAATGATTTTGACTTTTAGACTCTAATGGTTCATCAGTTCATGTACTTTAGAACAAAGGGCTGCCTTTGAGAAAAATTCTGCCAAGCATTACGTTACCCCAGCTTATAGACAGCCAAATGTTGAAGGATAAAGGAAATTACCAAAAATTACTACTATGAAAAGCAACTTCTTTCTGGTCTGTGCTGGTAGAAGTACAGTAAGTGTTTTATGTTGGAATATTTGTTGTAATCCCGTTTTAATAATAGCACAATAATTCTGATAAAATAATATCTACCTGAATCGAGTGATACTCACTCTTTCCTTAAGACAATATTCGCCCATTATATACTGCACAAGGTTGACAGCGAATTGTCTCCCAAGATAAGACAAGCGAGGAACTTAATTCTCATTAAATATTAAGTACAAAATTAATATTTAATTAAAACCATAATGAGAAAGAGAACAAATTAGAACTAATAATATTTTAAACCAAAATATATTATTAGAGATAATCCACTCATAATGAAACTATGAGTTACTTGGATTTTTATTTTTTTTTAGAATGAAGTCTTTAGCCTTTTATAGGCTTTACACACTCATTCGAACATAATGAAACTATGAGTTACTTGGATTTTTATTTTTTTTAGAATAAGCTCCTTAGCCTTTTATAGGCTTGCTTTACACACTCATTCGAAGGGACATAAATGAATAGATATATCTAATTTATATATGAATAAACACATCCACTCTATATTAACACGTATTCATTGCACCTTTTAACTTAATAAGATGTCTTATTTCATTGAACAATTACATATTTCCATTACAAAAATGTGCAATAAATATATTAACATATATTACTAATTTTAAATTATTGAGGATTTTAAAAATTCCCAACAATTTTTTTCCATTTTCACAATCCTCTAACCTTTACCTGTTAGTTTTCTTATTTCATTCCTTAAGCATAAAATACATAAGTATAGGCGTCTTTCGAATTAAACCTTACATAGTCTAGCACCCACGAATTGCTTGAATTCATAATAGACTTAGTTTTGAATTATGATTCGTATATATGACAACCGTCGATGCTAAATATATTTTATACCTCATATGATTTTACATACACCCGACACATTTAAGGTTATGTGTTCCATATTAAGAATTCATAAGAGAACTTAGAGACACTTTTTAAATCTCGCAGAAGCGGCCTCTACTTCCCTCTCTTATATAGGTGAGTCTAATAGATGCATTTGTATGACTTACATTTTCCCTTAGGACCGAAACTCATTAAATGAATTTTTCTACTTAAAGGATTTATCATACCCTCCGTTTACTTCCCATACAAACATGCACTTCACCTTGAGATAGAATAAAAATAAAGATATATTTTATTTATTTATTTATATAAGTGCATAACCTAGTTATTACTGCAAAAATTGTGCCATTGAATTAGTGTCATAGATGTTTAGTCTATGCCTAATTGGGTTCTTTTTGCATGTTATCTCTCATTACAAAAGTTTTAGACCGTACCCTTCTCTATGGAAATCCTCCATATATCCCTACCTAGGATTTTTATACTGAGATTTGCCAAATTACTTTGGTCTTTAATATAAACAATGACTATATCATTTTAATGATTGAGCGTTTTTTTCATAGTCATGTTTTATACTGATATGTCTTGACTTGTATGAAGTCACCGCATTATCATATAACAAACTTGAATTCCAAAATATCATTATACTTTTTAGAATAGTAGTAAATGACTCTTTACGTAGAGTGAATCCCCACTCACTTGTGAGCTTACTTTTACAGGAATCTCTTTAAGTTACATCCTTGCATATTACAAGAATATTCAAGCAATTACCATAACTTAATATTACATAATTACACCACCTTATCTAGGATCCTTCGTACAAAAATTTAACTTGACATCATAAATGTCATACATTATTTACATATTCATGTTTTTAAATTTTGACATCAAATCTATAACTTTATAAAATAACACATCATAAAGTTATACTCATTATCTCTAATTACCAAAATAAAATTCATATGTAAATAATCATAACACTAGTTATTTACAATGCACTTAAACAATCATATTAAATGTCATACACGTAATAATTTAATATCCATAAATACCGATGCACGTCAGCCTTGTATACGTTTTTCATAGCTTGATTAATACAAAAAATACTTATATAAAAATTATTCTCAATATAAGAATTTCAAGAATAAATTAACATATAACATAACATAGTATTATCAAATAAAAATATTTATACTAACATGCTAGAAAATAAAATATTATATGAAAATAAAATTTACTTACACAATTTTCGCATTTCTGTCATTGAAGTTTCCTTTAATGAGAGAAACCTCCTCCATGATAAGATTATGTCAGTAAATGACATTATTTCTCGTTGAGCCACATAGAATAACAGATTTAATACCGGGGATCATTACATTTTCCACTTCTTAGAAAAATAAATTCTTGTTTTTCCAAAAACATAAATAATAATTTCTTTAGTTAAGAAAATCATTTTATTTGTATTCAATTTTGCCACATATTTGTTTGAATACA
>JAUMHB010067941.1:21920-33564 GCA_032359685.1 Pittosporum tobira | reverse complement strand
TCTATCATTATAAAATATACTTGCAATGACAATTTTGTCAAAAAAATATACTATCTCCTAAAAAATTAATTTCCTTAATTTGCGTACTTTTTATGTTTTATTCATCTTTTTTGAGACGGAGAGAATATAAAATATCATTACGTTAACGGCCAAGGAGGGCCGGTAATCATGGCATAGGACTGTAGGTTGTTGACTAGAAGAAGAAAAAAAAAACACAAAAAGAGCTGAGCCATGTTCATAAGCCTTAGGCCTTTTTATAGAGAGAGTATTGATAAGGGTACACAAAAATTGTGAAAATAAATTAAATGTTATTAATTTGATTTATAATATTTTATTTTTTTAAACTTAATATAATAACTTAAATTTCTAAATGAATTTTAAAAAGTCTAAAATAAATATTTCTTTTTTGTACTAAAAAAGTGTAAAATAACATTAAATTTTAAACATCTATTTTTAAATTTTAATTTAATTTTTTTTTATAAATTAAAGAAAAAAAGAAAGAAAGTAAACACAAAAAAAATAAAAAAATAAAAAACAGAAGCCGACAAAATAGGTTAAGTCGCGTTCATATTTGATTAGCTATTTTTATAATAAGAGTATTGATAAAATAGTCAACATGTAACAACACTATATGTTTTAAAAAAGAAAAAATAATTGACAAAAGGCACTGAATCACGTATATTGAAGATTAGTCTTTTTATAGTAAGAGTATTGATATAGCAAAAGTTCTCCACATAAATAATTTTAAATATTTTACGCAAACGAGTAATAAAATTGTGATAAGAGCATTACTGTTTAAACATATATAATTTAAACAATTGTTTCACTTACTGACTATTTGATCGATCATAAGAAAAGAGAGTCGTACTATTGTTTTTCTATACGTACATAAATGGAAAACATAAAATTAAAGCTTGGAATTTCCTTTTACGCACCTAACGACGTCGCATGGTCAATACAAGGTACCGGGGCCCACGACTGCCAGACAGGGGAAAAAACAAGAAACGTAGCAGCGATCACGCAGCCAAAGCCCACAATGTGCAAGTAGAGATTTTTACCCGACGGACCGGTAGACGAGTGAGTGAAGGAGCCAACTACCAAAAGGGTCGGATCAATTTGTGATGATGGGTATAAGAAGCCCCACGTATGGTTCCTCCTTTCTCCATCCCGCCTTTCCAGCGATAAAACCCACCAAACCCAAACAGAGAGTTCGAATTAAAGGCAGATATCAAAAATTAAACAAAACCATTATTAATTCTTCTCATATCAATAATCCCAATAACAGAGAGGCAAGGAGAGAAAGGCATCAGCAAGATTTGGTGGTCTTGTCATCTTCTTCTTCCATACCTCCGTTAACATTTCTTACAAAGATGAAGAAGATGGAGATGAATGAGTACTACATTGCTGGGACTTTCATTGCCTCTCTGTTTGGCTTTCTTTTTCTCTACATTTTCCGTCACCACAATTCTACCAAGAAAACGAATACTGCTACCACCACAAGTTCGTATGAGACTCGAAACGATCCGACCCACGTTCACAGCCCACGAGATACGGCCTACGATGCCGACGTCATCATCGTAGGAGCTGGGGTCGCCGGTGCCGCCCTCGCTCACACCCTCGGCAAGGTATAAAAATGACGTATTGATTCCTATCATTCCTCTTTCACCCTCAGTTTTTTCAATGGTCGAATTATGTTTCAAACAATGTTTTTCTCTCTTTCCAAATGTTGTTCTTAATTTCAAACAATGTTTTCCTCTCTTTCCAAATGTTGTTCACTAATTTCCGGAACAAACATATGTATTAATTTCCATGTATTTTGTGTAATTATTTTTTTTCCTTGGTATAAGTTGTCTCATTGATTATGATTATGAATTGCAATTAAATTTGAGCAATATTAGTGACAAAGTTTCTTCTGGCATTCAGTTTTCTCTGGCGATAATTTTTGGGGGATCTCACACTAATCTTCCATATTATAGTTTGACGAAAATGCTATACAAATTAGATGTTTCATGTTATAGTAATTGCCTTCTTGTTGAGAGTGATATGGGCCTTTACTTTTTGTTTCTGGGTATGTCTTCTTGTTTTGAGTCTATGTGAGATGCTTTTCAGTTGGTCAACTGTGTATTAGAAGCTCATGGCTTAGAGTTTCAGATATTTACCAACGTACATAAGAGTCATTTGAGTGCTAGAAAATAATTGAAGTAGATAAGCTTTCAACAAAGTTTCATGTAATTTCCTTTCCATGTAGTAATTATGATCATATCTAAAAGGTTTAATGTTTGATTCAATTTTTAACGATTGCCTTCTATAAAATTATGATCATATCTAAAAAGGCATTAGAGTGATATGATGACTATATGTTTTTCGTCCCAAGTGAAAGAAATAATAAATAAATCATCCTAAGTGAAAAGGTTTTCTGCCACTAAATTGTCCCAACACTTATAACAGGATGGAAGAAAAATTCTTGTGATCGAAAGAGATTTGACAGAGCCTGACAGAATTGTTGGTGAACTGCTACAACCTGGCGGATACCTAAAGTTAATCGAGTTGGGAATTGAAGGTATGCACGAAATATAGCATTCATCTCAAAGGTTTTTTTACCGATGATGACATGATCAGATAATTGTCGGAGGCCATATCTGTTACAGAATCATGCGTGTCTTGGAGAATTGATCGTTTTAAAATTAATAAAAATAAATATAAACGCACTTGGAATGCAGATTGTGTGGAGGAAATTGATGCTCAGCGGGTGCTTGGATATGCTCTTTTCAAGGATGGGAGAAGCACTAAACTACCGTATCCCTTGGAACAATTTCGTTCAGAGGTGTCTGGGAGAAGCTTCCACAATGGTCGCTTCATTCAGAGGATGAGAGACAAAGCTGCTAATCTTCCCAAGTATTGTTTGTTTCCTCTTTTTATAAATTATAATTAACTAAATTTTTATGTTCACTTATTTCCATTTATATTATGTCTTGTTCAATTTTCTTCAGCGTGCGTCTGGATCAAGGAACTGTATTGTCTCTTCTTGAAGATAACGGAACAATAAAGGGCGTTCAATACAAAACTAAAACCAGACAAGAACTCAAAGCGTATGCCCCCCTTACAGTTGTTTGTGATGGTTGCTTCTCAAACCTGCGCCGCTCTCTTTGCAAGCCTAAGGTAAAATTCTGAAAGGGCTTGAAACAATAACTATTAACCAAATGTTTTTAATTATCCGGTTAATTTCTTACAGGTAGAGGTTCCATCCTGCTTTGTTGGTTTGATCTTGGAGAACTGCGAACTTCCGCATCCCAACCATGGACATGTCATTTTAGCAGATCCTTCACCAATTTTGTTTTATCCAATTAGTAGCACTGAGGTTCGTTGTTTGGTTGATGTACCTGGACAAAAGCTACCTTCTCTTGCTAATGGTGATATGGCCAACTATTTGAAGACCATGGTAGCTCCCCAGGTAGAGGACCCCACAAATATTTACGTTATTTATTTATTTAGATGTTTGAAATATAACATAAGCTATTACATGCTCTTTTTAGATTCCACCTGAGCTACACAATGCCTTCATAGCTGCCATTGATAAAGGAAATATAAGAACAATGCCGAATAGAAGCATGCCGGCAGCTCCCCATCCTACTCCTGGGGCTCTATTAATGGGTGATGCTTTCAATATGCGTCACCCTTTAACCGGTGGAGGAATGACGGTGGCATTATCTGACATTGTTGTGTTAAGGAATCTTCTTAGGCCCCTCCATGACATGACTGATGCAGATTCCCTCTGCAAATATCTCGAGTCCTTCTACACTTTGCGTAAGGTAAGCGCCGTATTTGTAATACGAATTAGATATGATATTTATTTTTGTGTTATGACTTCTTAAAATGGTTTTTCCTTTTGTAGCCAGTGGCATCTACGATAAATACTCTGGCAGGGGCTTTATACAAGGTGTTTTGTGCTTCTTCTGATCAAGCAAGGACGGATATGCGTGAAGCATGTTTTGACTATTTAAGCCTCGGAGGTGTTTGTTCTACAGGACCGGTAGCGCTACTCTCTGGTCTAAACCCTCGGCCACTGAGTTTAGTTCTCCATTTCTTTGCCGTGGCTATATATGGAGTCAGTCGCTTGTTATTGCCATTTCCTTCACCAAAGGGCTTGTGGAGTGGAATTAGATTGATATCAGTAAGTTGTTACTTGCAGATTCTCCAGTTAATATAGGATATATAGCCCAATAAAATTTAATTCATTTCCACCATCGTTTTCAATTTCTTCGAATTCTAAAGAAGGTTTCCTTTATTTGTACATTCTTATATAGGAAAGGTATAAACCAAACTTTCTGTTTATATTTCAGAGTGCGTCAGGAATAATTTTTCCCATCATAAAGGCGGAAGGAGTGAGGCAAATGTTTTTGCCAGCAACTGTTCCAGCATATTATAGAGCTCCTCCTGCAGATGAAATATCAAATTGAGCAGTTACAAGAATCAAAGTAGCTTTGATCTCGGGATAAATTAGATTGTTTGATTACAACCATCATATTACGCTTGAACTGTAAAGAGTTGTACAATAGTAGGAGACGAGCAATTTTTTTGATTATTTGAGTTCAAATGTATAAATGGAAAGTCTCTGTTCAACTGTACAAAGTGTCCTGTAAGATTTAACATTTTGATTTTAAAGTATAAATGGGATTCATGCACTCAATGCAAATTTGAAAGAGAAAAATTTGAACTTCCTGCATTTCTGCTAAATACCCTCATTCTCCTTTTAAACAAATCAGTGAAAAATAAAATAAGCATTCTTCTGGTCTTAGGAACTGATCCAACTGTATCCTGGTTGTTTTATCACCCCGCATGTCTTCATCAACTCCCGCATATTAGCCGCCTTTTCCCATTGGCCCGAATTAGCATATATATTCGACAAAAGCACATAAACTGCTGGATCATTTTCTTCATTTTTAAGAAGAAACTCAGCTATAATTCTTACTAACCTTAAATTTCCATGAGCTGCACAAGAGCTGAATAAGGTCCACCAGATGTTAGAATCTATGTCAATAAGCTTACTAGTTATCAGTCTCTCTGCAACATCAAGATAACCAGCTCTAACAAGAAGATCGACAATGCAAGAAAAGTGATCTACTCCGGGCTCAAGCCCATATTTGTTGACCATGGAGTTGAAAATGTGAATGCCGTCGTCAATTAGACCTGCATGGCTACAAGCAGAAAGAACTGCAGTCAGGGTTGCCTTATCTGGTTTAATACCACCTGAATCTTGCATCACCTTGAAACAATTAACAGCTTCTTTCCCTTCTCCAAGCTGTGCATAGGCCGAAATCATGGAATTCCAAGAGACAATGTCTTTCTCGTTCATCAAGTTGAACACATTCAGAGATTGATCTCGATCTCCACATTTTGCATAAAATGTAATGAGTGCATTCCCTAAGGATGTTTCTGGAAAATACCCACATTTGAGAATGTATCCATGAATCTGTTTCCCGTGTTTCAAGACAGAAATGCTAGCACATATGTTCAGGACAATGCTGAAACTATAAGCATTTGGAATCATTTCTGACGCAACTAAATCTGAAAACTTCTCTAATCCCTGCACCGGGAGCCCATTTAATTGAAGCCCAGAAATCAATGAGTTCCAGGATATCAAATTCCTCTGACACATGCCACGGAATACTTGACAGGCCTGAGTCATATCACCATGCTTGGAGAATGCAGAAATCATTGCATTGGAGACTAGGATATTTGAGAAAAGCCCATATTTGAATACAATGGCTTGAATCATCTCAACACCTTCTAGCAATTCTGTGCTTGCTAACAGGCTTCCAATAGTGAACTCATCGGGTTCAATCCCTTCCCTCTGCATTTGCAGATAGGCCAAGATTGCTGCTTTACCCAAATTCCCCTGAGCATAGCCTGTTATAATCGTGTTCCAAGAGATTATATCCTTCTCTTGCAATTCTCTGAAAACCAGGCGAGCTGCTTCCAGATCCCCACAATTGGAATACATGGTTACTGCTGCATTACTCACAGATGTACAAAGTTGAAAACCAGTCTTGATGGCTTGGCCGTGTACTTGAGTGGAAATTCTTGCACATGAACACAAACTCATAACACTCACAAAAGTCAACGCAGTAGGTCTCAGACAAACTTCTTGCATATCTTTGAACATATGAAAGGCCTCCACATCTCTTCCTTCGCTTACTAGACCAGATATCATCGCGTTATAAGTGATTTGGTCGTGCACTTCATCCTTTGCTTCTTCAAATACTTCATATGCATCCTCGACACTTCCACTGTGGAAGTACATCGTAAGCATAGCATTTACCACCGAAGCTCTAACCAAAAACCCAGTTTTGGTTACCAATGAGTGCACTCCCCTCCCGAAATCAAGAATTTCTGGAGAACACAAGGACAAAATACTAGCAAATGTATAATTATCATGTCTAACACCCAGTAAATGCATTCTTTTAAACAAACCAAAAGCAATTTCCTCGTGCCCATTTTCTGCACAACCTGTGATTATGGCATTCCAAATTGCCACATTTCTATTAGGCATTTGATCGAACAACTGACAAGCATACGCAACTTCCCCAAGTTTTGTGCAAGCCGACAACAATGTAGTCCATGAATAAACATCTGGGATCTTAATCTCGCCAAATACCCTTTTCACTGAAACTAGAGTCTCTGATTTCGCATAAAGGGAAAGCAGAGTATTTGAAACATGGGGGTAAGTTTTAAGACCAGCCCTAATGGCGTGGGCATGAAGCTGATTTCCAGCCTCAGTGTTGCGGAGGTTAGCGCAGGCGGTGAGGATGGTGGAGAGGGTGTAGTGGTCAGGTTTGAGGTGGTGGGAACAATGGATTTGGTGGAATAGTTGGAGGGCATCTGAGTAATGGTGTGAGCGAGTGAATTTTGCAAGCAAACAGTTGAGTTTAAAGAGCAGTGTGGCGGCATTTTCAGTAATGGCAATTATGTTGTTATCCTTGTAAAATGTGGACTTCATCGGTCATTCTTTTAACGGCAGTATACTGCACAAAGGTAAACCTATAAGCAACCTAACAGAGAAAACTTTAAAATAGTGCCCTCCTGGTGTTCGCTCTAAAGACGGAGCTAAAGACCATGTGCGAGTAATGGAGTACTCCGTTTTGTAAACTTCACATCTTACAAGACGCCTCCTTTCTTCCCTCTTTCTCGTGCCCTTCTTAATATGTTTTCCGTAACACTTTCTATGTATAGATATATAATAGATTATTCTTTAATCTTTAATTTTTTTCAAAGGAAATTGTACTCACTGAGCTGAAACTATCGAATGTATTTGCCCAAGAAGATGAAACGACTCTCTTGGGAAAAATCAGTGACACTCTGCAACAAATATAATCTTTTTTTATTTTCCTCTAAACCAAACACCCCATATAGTCTTACTTCTAAAGAATCATATGCCTCTGAACCATTTTATGATTCATCAAAACCCCAGGTCCCTTCCCCTTGTCCTCAAAAGGATTCACCCCAAAATCCTCTCAAATTCAACCAATCTCAACGACATTCCAATCCCAAAATCAAACCCCAAGTTTCACACATATTCAGTGGACGGAGACTAAGATTTGAACCCATTTGTCTTGAAAAGAAGTCGGAAACCTCTGAAAATGATCAAAATTATGATGAATTTGGTGCTGATGTTGAAAAGGTTTACAGAATTTTGAGGAAATTTCACTCTAGGGCTCCAAAATTGGAACTCGCATTGCAAGAATCTGGAGTTGTTGTCCGTTCAGGTCTAACCGAACGCGTTTTGAATCGATGTGGAGATGCTGGAAACTTGGGGTATAGTTTTTTTGTGTGGGCATCAAAGCAACCGGGTTATAGGCATAGCTATGATGTGTACAAATCAATGATCAAAATTCTTGGGAAAATGAGGCAATTTGGTGCTGTTTGGGCGCTCATTGAGGAAATGAGGAGGGAGAATCCGCAGCTGATAACACCTGAGGTGTTTATTGTATTGATGAGGAGATTTGCATCAGCAAGAATGGTTAAGAAGGCAGTTGAGGTGTTAGATGAAATGCCTGAGTATGGGTGTCAGCCAGATGAATACGTGTTTGGGTGTTTGTTGGATGCTTTGTGTAAGAATGGTAGTGTGAAAGAAGCTGCCTCATTGTTTGGGGATATGAGATTTACTTTTCCACCTACAATAAAGCATTTTACTTCATTGTTGTATGGTTGGTGTAAAGAAGGGAAGCTTATGGAGGCAAAGCATGTCTTGGTGCAGATGAGAGAAGCTGGTTTTGAGCCTGATATTGTGGTTTATAACAATTTGCTTAATGGGTACGTTGTAGCAAGAAAAATGGTGGATGCTTTTGATCTTTTTCAAGAAATGAGGCGAAAGGGTCGTGATCCAAATGCAACTTCCTTCACGATTTTGATTCAGGGGCTTTGTGCTCAGGAGAAAATGGAGGAGGCAATGCAGGTTTTCTTGGATATGCAGAAAAGTGGCTGTGAGGCAGACGTGATGACGTATACTACCTTGATAAGTGGATTTTGTAAGTGGGGTAAGCTAAGTAAGGCTTATGAACTTTTGGACAGTATGATACAGCTAGGATATACCCCTAATCAGACTACTTATTTGCATATACTACTGGCTCATGAGAAGAAGGAAGAATTGGAGGAATGTATGGAACTTGTGGGGGAGATGTTAAAGATTGGCTGCAATCCCAATCTCAGCATCTATAATACAGTAATCCGATTATCATTCAAGTTGGGGGAAGTTAAAGAAGGTGTTCGAGTCTGGAATGAAATGGAAGCAAATGGGCAAAGTCCGGGCCTTGACACCTTTGTTATTATGATCCATGGGCTTCTGGAACAAAAGTGTTTGTTTGAAGGTTGTGAGTATTTTAAAGAAATGGTTGGGCGTGGTCTATTGTCGGCTCCTCAGTACGGTATCCTAAAGGATCTTTTGAATTCTTTGTTAAGAGCAGATAAGCTTGAAATGAGTAAGGATGTTTGGAGTTGCATTATGATGAAAGGATGCGAGCTTAATGTGTACGCATGGACGATTTGGATTCATGCACTCTTCTCGAATGGGCATCTCAAGGAGGCTTGTTCATACTGTTTGGAGATGATGGATGCTGGGCTCATGCCTCAGCCCGATACTTTTGCGAAGCTTATGAGGGGTCTGAGAAAACTGTACAACAGACAAATTGCTGCCGAAATTACTGAGAAGGTGAGAAATATGGCTGCGGAAAGACAGGTGACCTTCAAGATGTATAAGCGGCGTGGTGAAAGGGACTTGAAGGAGAAAGTTAAGGAGAAAAAGGAGGGAAGGAAGAGAAGGGCTCGCCGACGCCAATGGGGCCCGAACCGAAGTAGAGCTGGTGTCTTGTGAAGATGGTTGAGGGAGTGTTATGGAGTACTATATGCCTTCAGATTGCAGATTCCATCCTGGGGAATGTTGCGAAGTGAATTATTGTGAGTAATATTCATCATACTGGACTGCATGCTGCTCTGTAATTAGAGATTATGTTGATTTTGCATAAGATTTATAGTGAGTGTCTAGGTGCTAGTCTTTTTTTGGTGCAAATCTAGGCACACTACTCATCTTACTGGACTGTCTTGCACTTCTGACAAGTATAATATTTATCGAGCTTATGGAAAAATATTATTTAAAAAAGGTATACGTGGACTAAAGCTGCTTCTCTACTCTTGTATCTTTCTACCTGATAATAGGAACCAGGATCCCATCTGGGGTCGTTATAACTTCTAAGTTTTTATTCATTTGGGCCATACAAATATTTTCCTTCTCAACAGAAAAACAAAAAAGATATTCCCATACGTTTCTCCGAATTCTACAATTTCCTAAACGTTAATAACCTCTTCAAGCGAAATTATATTTTTCTTACTTTAATTATGCTTTTCGTATACTCCCTTGAGTACAGGGAAAGAAGTCATGACATTCCTATATTCCTCTATTAGTTCTCCAATTTTCTAAATTCGATGTTTTACCGGCAAAATGAGATTTTTCTAACTTGAACAATCATTTGTTTCCAGATTAACATCAAAGATCACCTTCCAGTCCTTCCCATCATAATATCATATGTGAGAGAAGTACTCTGCCTTGTGCTGTTTCATTTATAGTGGAGGCTTCTGTTGATTGTGTGAAAAGAGCATGACAAAAAAGAGCGTTATTTACCGGTATGTTGCTCTAAAGTTGTCTGCATTCATAACTTCCATTCCTTGGTCAAAAGTGTGGGCAAACGTTATTAATGCTTCCATAAGTCCAGGATATGTTATGGTGCATTTTGAAAATTCAATGGCTAATATTGTTTAGTAAAACATTTACTATCTGTGACTGAAATTTTGTATATCTGAATTTGTTTGGTAAGATATATATAATTAAGAATTCACTGTGTCTCTTTTCTGGTTTAATTCTAAGCATGGAATGGAAAGCATTCAAACATGCAAAGTCACTATGCATCGTTGATTGGAAACACATCTTCAGTTTAAAAGTAGTTAAACACCGTTAGAGAAAATTAGGGGTCCCAAACTTCCCTAGTAAGAAGCACCCTGAAGAATGCACTACAGAGTAAAATCTCTCTGCTCTTTCGAAGTATTTCTATTCATAGATAATTGTCTTGTTGACTTCAATTCTTGTATCAAAAATTGATCTAATTCCTATTTACTCCAATCTAACCACCTCAAATATGATGGACCATGGTACCAGAACCCCTGAAGCTAGAATATTCACTATGATGATCCATCTCATCATAGATCTCGTCCTGCATGACAGTTTAAATACAAGATGCTTAATTTTATTTTTTTTGGATAAAAAATATTTAAAAATTATGTCTTAAAAAATAACATAAAATATTCCTGTACTTTTAACAGCTGCTCTATGACATCTTCCATTGTTATAATGCCAACGACTTCCTCTTCTTTAGTGAAGCTTGGAAGCGGGTCCTTATCGAGATGCAGTATGTCAGAGTCAAATTTTTGTGACCACCTCCTGCTCCTTGATGTTTCTCTGCATGAAACATTTACACTTCCAGGCAAACCCTTCAACTTTCTGAGTGATCTTCTGCTCCTCCTCAACCCTATATTTTGGGTATGGCTTTCACCATAAATGTTCAGTCTCACTTCACCCTCTGAGTCAGATGTCATAAGAGGTAGTCAGCTCAAGAAATAAGGCGAAAGTAAAAAAAAAAAAAAAAAAAAGAAACTAAATACGGAAGTATACAATAGAATGATTTACTAACTGAAGAATGCTCACCATTAGTTGAATGCTCCCCAGTTTGGCTTCTATTTCTTAGAACCAAAGCTATGTGGCTGAGGCCTTTCTGGAACTCATTTAGTATGTCATACAAAGGCATCGACTCTGAAATTCTAGTATGTCAAGGATCACACGTTACTCCGTAGTCCATATAATTCTCAAAATCCATTTATTAAATGAGTATTAATGTGGAACAGACAACAGTTGCAACAAGAACTACTAAGAAAGACGGCTTATAGTACTCAAACCAAACTCTTCTGTCTACTGCTGTCATCCTTGTAATCAATTAGGATACTTAAGGTTCAAAATTCAGAAACTTGAAATTACAAAAATCCAGCATTACCACATCTTTAAATCATTCAGAGTTGTCCAAAAGAACTCGAAATTCAGAAACTT
>JAUMHB010067941.1:0-10285 GCA_032359685.1 Pittosporum tobira | reverse complement strand
AATATTGATGTGCTCATATTCTACTCGTATATTTAACAAACTTAAAATAAAATTTTTGTATATCTCATTTAGCTATCGAATCAAATGAATACAATCTAACCTTAGTAATTTGAAATTAATATCAATACAAGAAAATAATTTGATAAGATCTAAATAATTTATCAAACTTTAAAATGTATTCATGTTTTACTCGTTAATATTTCGAATTAAGTTCAAATCAAATTTTTAATCAACCGATCTCGAATCGAATAAATCTCGAACTATGTAATTCTATTTATGGCCTTACAGGTAACCATGTTCCAATGCTTTCCCGTTCCTTTCCCTTGAAACGTATTTTTCATTTCTTAATTATATGGGAACTGATGTCAGGCTCAATGAGCTCGAGTCCCCAGTAACCATTTTCCACTGCTTTCCCATTCCTTTCCCTTGAAACGTATTTTCCTTTTCTGAATTATGTGGGAACCGATGTTAGACTCCGTTTGAATGATGAAAGAGGAAAGCACAAGGAACTTGGACATAATACAATAAACATGCTTGTAGCTGTTTCTCTCTCAAACCAATTGAATATATGATCAAGTTAACAGTGGAAAACTTAGTACCTGTTTATTTCTGATTATTGAAACCAATTATAACTTATTTTCATAAATCACTTACTTTAAAATTAATTATTTTTATTAATTTAAAAAAATATAAAGGTTAAGTGTAACCTAAAAAGATGGTCAATATGTATTTTTTTTTCAACTTATAACTTATTATAGTTAACAAATAACCTTTAAGTTATTTTGAAATAAACTGTGTCAAAAAGGCATTAAAGACGAGCAAATAACTTGTAAGCAGAAAGGGCAAGCAATGAAGGACAAAGCGAGTTGGCACAAGACTTGAGAAAAACGTACAACAAACCCTGCATGAAAATTTCAATATAAACAGGACACAATTCAAAGTTTCACACAACCTCAATTCATTTAGCCTCACAAATAAATTTCCATAAACAAAAAAGAAGAAAAAGAAAAAAAAATCACTGAAAGCAACACCAATTTACCGAAAGCCTTTTTACATATAACAGAAAGACGAGTCATTTACACACCTGACCTACATTAAGTAGCCCAGTGTATCGAAATAACCCTTGAAATCTATGCAGCTCCCATCAACTATCCTATATCATACTTGAACGGAACATTTAAATTGTAACTAGTTTTCACAAAGCTTAAAATACTTGGATAAAGAAGCTAGCTAGAAAAAGGGAGGAAAGAAATAAAATTTTGAGGGGGAAACTTATCTCCAAATCATAATCTCACTGCTTCTGCTTTGACCTTGTCATCCTCTTCTCAATCTTCTGCTCAACTTCCCCATTTTTATCTGCTCCAAAATCAACGTTCTCTTCAAGCCTCTCATCTCTCTTTGGGGGCATTTCTTCTTCGTGACACTGCAGTTTAGAAAATCATGAGTTTTTACACAACATAAAAAAGAAGGAAAAATAAGCAAAAATAATTAAAAAGTGCAACTATAAAAGGAGCTTCACTTCCCAATATATATATCAGTAATTATAAAGCGGGAGGAGGAGTTCCATCCCTTTCCATTGGTGTCCTCACTAGGTAAAAACAGTAAAAACTAATAGTGAAACATTAAAGAGAAAAAATTGTATTTATAATTATACATTACAAAAACGGGACAATGATAGGGAGAGTCCTATTTAAATTTCTCTCCTTAATTTTCTCATCATTTGCCCTTCTAATAACATTCAGAAAAGGATCCAACAATGATACTCAATTCTAATTTTTTTTCTAATTTTTCTTTACATTTATAAATAGCTCACATACAGTGTGTTTGCATGGGGTACTAGTATATATAAAGCAGATCCAACAAATCATTGTCTACTAAGTTAGTGCAGTTAGTGCAATAACACTACGTAAGATTTATCTTTGAGTTTCAAATACCACATGCAGAAGCGGGAAGCTGATCTTTAACTAGGTTAGAGGCAGAAGGCTTATCATATAGATCTAGCGAATTATGAATACCTCCTCCAATGGGGAAAAAGAGAGATTTAATGCTTTTTCAACTCTTACAAGGCCCATCTCTAACTTTAAAATATATATGATCCCCAAATTGTAAATTGTATTTATCGTAAGATACATACTACATATGGTAAGATATGAAGCGATTTTAGATACAACTTGCAAGTTGCATTACTTATCGTAACAAAGCACGGAAATAGTGGTTCCAACAAATATACTAGTTCACAAGGTCAATATATCACCATGAACTATGAACAATACTTCGCTTGAACGCAACACTGCAAGTAATTACTATTAAAAGGTTAGATGTTACCTGACTGTCCCGCGTAGTTCTTCCATCATCAACTGAGGTCACTTCTCGAATAGTTATGATCTTATCTACATATACAGTGGTCTCCTTAGTGCATACTGGAGTTTGGTTGAATGACATGACAGCATGCTCATCCGCCGTTGCATTTAGTTGCGGTGGTACCATACTTAAAGATATTAGCAGGAAATAAATTAATCATACAAGCCAACACGATAAAAAAATCAGCAAAATGACTTAGAGAATATATATATATATATATATAGAGAGAGAGAGAGAGAGAGAGAGAGAGTAAATTTCATTTTGAGCCTACTAAGTATACCCAATGTTTCAAACTGCACCCTACACTTTCATTTGTGTCAAACCAGACCTCCTAACTATGCCTTTGTTCCATATTGACCCCCCGATCAACATAGTTTAACGATTTTGAGTCAAATAAGTATACACAATGTTTCAAATTGCACCCTAAACTTTTATTTTTGTTTCATTTTGAGCCCACTAAGTATACCTAATGTTTAACGATTTTTCGATCGGGTGATGCAATATGAATCAAAAAACATAGTTAAGAAGTTTGGTTTGACACAAATGCAAGTGTCGAGTGCAATTTAAAACATTGTGTATACTTGGTGGACTCAAAATGAATTTTATTCATATATATATGTATATATATACACAACAGAGTTTAACTAAACGGAATCAGAGAGGTACCTGGGGGTAATTGTCTCTTCTGTCTGCTGGGTAATTGTCTCCTCTGCCTGCCTCATTTTCTTATTACTCTGTTTTTGCTCTAGCAGAGTACTAGCACATCGTTTGAGCCACGAGAAGGGAGTTGAAAGAGGAGTAACAGATTCATTGTCATCATCATCTGCTTTGCGATCCAAATTCAAGTCAGCCTTCTGCTCCAGAAATCTTTTGGCTGAAACCCTTTGTTTACTAGATCGGAGAGCAGGCTGCTGACTATCGGTTAAGGTAATACGATCTGGAACAACTTTCAAATCCTCCAATTGCTTCAGGTGCTCAATCTGCGCAAGAATCTCCTCTTTATCTGCATGCAATAGTTCCCTCTGTTTCTCAAGTTTCTCCCTTTGCACTTTGAGTTCTTCAATGGAATCATTCAGCTCGGCCCATTCTTTATCTCTCCTTTCACGGTCCAAATTGATTTCTCTTCTCTCTGCATCAAGCCTATTCATTTCAAAGTTAACTTGTTCCGCTTCCTTTGCCAATGTTTCCCTTTCTGAAGCGATATGCTGCAACTCTTTCTTCTTCTGTTCCTCAAAGGCTCTCTCTCTTTCCCGAAGATAACTTTCTATTTCTTCACGCCTCTTCTCAAACCGATTTTCCAGCTCTCTTTTCTGCACCTCAATATCCAGCAAGAAATCAGAACGTTCTTTCTGAATCTTACTAAACCACTCGGAACGCTCGTGCTCCATTTTACTCATGAACACTTCCCTATCACGAGAAAGTGACTCGTTATCACGCCTGCACTGGTCCCGCATCGCATCCTTCTCTAGCTTTAAGCTATTGCGCTCATCCTTGAGAAGCTTTGAAAGGACTTCTCTCTCTTTGGCAATACATTCCGCTTCCTTTTGCAATTCTTTTCTTTTCTCATCAATGGATTGCCACTCAGTTTCGAATTTTAGCTTAAGCTCTTTCATCTCATCAGCCTCAACCTCAAGTTCATGCTTCTGGGCTCTAACTATTTCGATTTCTTCTTTAAGTTTCGATTCAAGAACCAACAGTTCACTGGTTTCACTTTTCATGGCCTCCACTTTCTCCTCTGCGTGATGAATTTGTTTCTTTTCGTTCTCAAGTAGAGCTAAAGATTTCTGCAGATTGAGCTCCCTCCTGTTGATCTCCTCTTTCTCTTTCTGCAGAAGAGCTTTCTTAAACTCAACCTCTCTTTCAGCAGCATGAAGACCATTCTCTTTCTCCTCCAATAAATTTGACCTCTCTGTTAAGTCCCTCTCTTTATCAACCAATGCTCTGGACTGAATCTCCAGATCATGTTCTTTCTCCGAGATCAACTCTTCTCGTTGAAGAAGGTCTACCTCCCTCAACTCCCAATCCCTCCTCTTGCTCTCAATTTCCTCTTCAACCGATTTGCGCTTCATTTCCAATTCCGCTTCAAAATCAGAATTTCTTGATCTCAATGAAGCTTCATGATTGGCCACTACCTGTTTAATTCGTTCCTGTGTTGTTCGATAAGAAACATGATTAGAAGAATTTTTAATTTATTTTTCAGTAAGTCAGAGGCTATGAAGTGCACTCACAGACTCCTTGATTACTAGTTTTTCCTGTTGAACAAGTAGTTCTTCCTCTTTCTTCTTAAGCGCGCATTCCCTTCTGATAACATCCTGCTAGCACTCAACAAAAAACTACATTACAGATGCTCATAAGAAAAGTTGCAACCAAGAATAACAAATATATTAAAATTTGAAAATTTTAAGAGAGGTAAATCGTAAACAAACCTCCTCTCTTAATGATAAGGAAGATGCCTGTAACTCCACCTTAGCTTTCTCCTCACCTAAGGCTTGAAGATCCTTCTCAAAGTTAGATCTTGAAGCCTCCAACTCCTTCTCCAGCCGATTCAATTCCTGAGTTTGATCAAAAATGTAACTCTCCCTTTGGTTTAGCAAAGCTTGCCCATCAAGTAATCTTTCCTGTGATTGCTGCAGAGATTTCTGTCTTTCACATAAAGCTTGCCTCTCAAGAAGAATTTCTTCCTCTTTAGAATCACAACTAAGACAGGAAAAACAACTCATTAGTTCCCAAAACTGAAGTAATTGAGGAGACGTGCATAGCCAGAAACAATTAATAGGAGACTCTCAGAAGTAAGGCAATATACAGGTACGATCATCAAAACTTATACAGAAAGAAGGATTTTTCCTACATTTACATGTATCTAATCTTCAATTCTATCACGAGGAATCACAAGATCCAAACATGGATTTAAGCATTGCCTTTTTCTGATAAAAAAGAGACCCAGAACATGCTAACATTGCAAGCGTATGAAAGTGAACTGTGCATATAGTAGAGGAATGGGATTTTTGGCTCTTCCAAAAACATTTGAACCACCGCGAATCTTGCAGCTGGACTTGGGTTGTCTGTGGTGGATTGAATCTTGAGGGAAGTTGAGAAGCTAACCAGGAAATTAAGTTAGATGCAAAAGCCATTCTACATTTATTATCTGGATCTGACATATATAATCATCAATGTGCAACGTTTATCATGTACTGCAGGTCTTTGCTGAGGGAGTTCTAGGCCACTAAGGGTGAAGCTGAATTTTAGCCTACCAATAAGTAAATCAGAGTTCCAATTACCTTGCATAGTAGGATTTGCTCAAACTTTCTACATTTAATCGTTTATTTACAGATGCTAGGAGAGTTGCGCTTCCCAGACTTGGTAATGTTCAAGTTTAACTTTTAAAGAATTTCATTTCTCATAAAGAAAGGGGTAAATAACGCATAGTGTGGGTGTGGTATATATGAATATATGTTGTACTGGTGGCATTATGATGGTAGCACAAGTGAAGACATACTCAGATTTGAACGAAATCAATTGCCTTCTCAGATCATCTTCGCGTGCTTCAACTTCATGTAACTTTCTTTCAGCTGCACGGTGATACCGACTGGCTTCGGCTTCCAAAGACTCTGCTGTGTACCTTTTTTCTTCAGCCTCAGTGAATTTCTTCAAAGCATCCTCCATCATACTTCGTGCTTCAGCCAATTTACTGTCAGCTGAGACCTTTGCCTCTGCAGATTCTGCACGCAGCTCATGCAATGATTTCTCAAGCTGTGACAATCCAAATTTAGCAATAAATACGACAGCAATACGATGGTTTAAAAAAATAAGAAAAACAATAAGGCAAAGCATACGTTTGCAACACATTCTCTCTCGATTCCAAGAGCCTTTTTCAAATTATCTTCCCGTTTCTTTGCTTCTGCCAGTGCAGACAAGTGTGAAGCCTGGTCACGCTTATGCATTAATTCTGCTGATTCAGCAGCAGCTTTACTTTGCTCAAACTTGGAAACCCACTCTTTTATTTCCATAATGAGAAGACCCATTTGATATTGATGGTCATACATCTACACAAAAGAGAAGCAACAACCAAACAGAGATATCAAAAGAGGACTCAAAAATCACAATAAACAAAACATATACAAATAAGAAAAAAAAAGCCATTTAATCAATCCCAGTAAACATTTAAAGATCACCCAATCTTGCTTACCAAAAGAATTTATCCTTCAATAAAAAAATTGACTGACCAATTTTACCTAGTAGTGGTGTAGTACAATTAAGCAACAAATTTGCCCAGGATACATGGACCATAAATGAACATACTATGCAAATCAATCACTCTCACACAAGAAAAATACCTTAAGAAAAGTAACAACCGCTACAATTCAAATCAGGAGAATAATCAAAAGGTAAATATATTAATAAACATCCATAATTAAAAATATATTTTTCCATGAACGCAACAAATGACACACAAAATAATAACACGCACAAGTTATAAACATAAACTAAAGTAATAGAGAAAGAAAATTGAGAGACCTCGGCTTCAAGCTTAGCAATATAGGCAATGAGAGAAGCCTTGTCCCTCCTCTTGATCGATTCTTGGTCAAAACCCGCATCTTGAAGTCGTTTCCATATCGCATCATCGCTGAGAGGGGTTCGCAAAACAATAGAAGAAGACACCGGAGTTTTCTCAGTCCGAGTGATGGCAAATCGGGGACTAGCCATATCAACGATCAATAAAACCCTAGGACTCTTCCAATCGATCACTTCTTTATTCAATTTCTTGAAACCGTGTTGGTAATGATTCCTTCTGTGAGTGGTGGGGTCCACAAATCACTTTACTTTCTTCGTTCTTCTCTCTCTCTCTCTCTGTGGGTGTGTGTGTGTGTGTGTGTGTGTGTGCGCGAGAAAGGGGGGTGAACTTGAAAAGATGACACTGGGGAAGTGGGGATAGATAGTGGCGTTTACGAGAAGCAGAAAGAAGAGCATCTAAAATACGACGACGTTTATTACGTCGGATATAGAAATTGGCGTCGGCTTTTTACCGTGAAATGGGTCAATTGCCTTTATTATTTCTGTTAAATTCAAATTTTGAAAAAATTGAATTTGTTTGACCGAATATAAAATGTACAACTTCCTGAGGAAGACAGGGGGCAAATACTCTCTTCGTCTTGAAAATAATGATCAAAATTTTTAATATTATTTGATATTAATTTTAAAATATTTTTATAAATTATATACTATTTAACATATTTTTATTATATTAAAAAATATGATATAAAAATATATAAAAAATATAATGTATATATATATATATATTTCAAAACGTCTTAAAATTTATGTTAAAAAATATCAAAAATTTTGATCATCATTTTTAAGACGGAGGTAGTACATACTTTCACGAAATAAACATTTTTCTTGTTTTCAATTTCCCTTCTTTCCCTTTGCTTCGCACAATTTATATCACAACAATAATGTCTTTAAATAACATAAATAAAATAATTAAACTTTTATTTAATTTTATAACAACAATGATTTACAGAGTATGTTTATAGTAATATACTAGGACGACTAAAAAAATAAGTTATTAAATAGTATAATTGGCTACAATATTGATTGATCAGCTTCATGTATTGTTAAATATTTTTTAATTATATTTTAACATATTATTTAATACTTTAATATTCAAAATATAATTCTAGTCATATAGCAAGATTCATTTTAATACTCTATCTGGTAAAAAAAATTATATTTGTGCGACTTTAAAATTATTACTGTATGCTAATTAAACTTTAAAAACAGCATGAGTATACATAATTAGTAGCAATTTTTTGATAACTTGCAATGTAATTGCTTGACTTACAACCGCTTGTTTATGGCAACTTATTTCATAATAGAATAACTTATAGTTTATTTGTTAATTAAATTTTTTTGAGTTAAAAAATATATTTATTGAATAATTTTTTAAAATAAATTAATAATATTATTATACTTAACCTATAAAGTTTTTTAAATTAATAAAATAATTATTTTTAAAAAATTATTTTTAAAAAATAAATTATAATTAATTTCAATAATTAATACCAAAGAAGTTCACATCAGACTTGTTTGACACAATTTATTTCAAAATATATTATAACTTATTATTTTGAATTTAAAAAAAGTATTTATTGACTAAATTTTTATGATAAATTAATAATATTATTATACTTAACTTATAAAAAAATTAAATTAATACAAAAATATATTTTTAAAATAATTAAATTTTAAAAATAAACTATAATCACTTTAACCAATAAGAACCAAACAGACACATCATCTTGTAACTGTAGTGTCTGGCATTATGAAACCTAATTAATTTTGATTTTCACTTGAACTTTAGGGCCATTTGTAAGTGTTTGTCATAGGCCCACTATTTCAGATTGAGGCTACTGAATTTTGAGGTTGACTCGTCTAAAATATGCCATAGGCCCGCCTGAGCTTGCACGCCTTTCGGCTTTACCCAAGTATTTTGTCACTACCTTTTTCTCGAACAAAGTTGTTCATTTAATTTTTTTTGAAGGATAAAACAAAATTATTTTAAGAGTATAAACGAGTCGAATAAAGTTGAATATTAATACATTTAAATTTTATTTATATAATTTATTGAGTTTAAAATAATATTTGTATATGTCTCATTTAATTATTGAATGAAGACCTATTACAAATCGAACTCAAGTAGTTTAAAGTTTTCAAGCGAATACATTGAATATCAATAAAAGAAAAATTTGATAAATTTTGAGTAATTAATCGCTCTTTAAAATATGTTCATATTCTACTCGTTAATATTTCAAATCGAGCTTTCAGCAAAACTATCTTAAATCGATCCTGAACCGTTTGGTTCTATTAACAGCCTTAGTTATTTAGTACCAACTTATAACGTTATTTATAAATTATTTATATATTTTGTTTCTTTTAAATAACAAAAGTCTATTTAATCGCTATTTTTTTAGTGGGTACCCGGAATATGTGACCCAAAAATTCTCATAGAATTGAGTACCTTTATTTCGAAAAAAGGAAAAATAAAATAATGTTGAAATAAAAAAGGGGAATTGCTCTTTAAAAACTAAACAAGGAAAAAGTTTTTCATTGTTTAGTGTGTAAGTCAACAATAAATTATTTTTCAGTCAACAGAAAATTCATTTGTTATTTTAGGAAAATGACTTATGAATTTTTCCAGAAAGTGATCTCACTATTATTTATTTATGTCATTATTCATGACACTTTTATTTAATATCTATTATCATATTTTTATTTATTATATTTTAAAATAAATACATTTATTTTTTTTCACATTATACGCATAATTAGTATTTTCATATTGAATTATATATAAACATATATTTCATAAATTTTAAATTTTCTTATTTTAAAAGTTTTCAAAATCACTATCTTGTTAATTTTTTCCTATGAAGTATGAACATTGTTGTTGTTAATTCATAGTTGTGAGAACCAGATTTTGTGAACAAGCGTTTATCAAATAAAAATATTATCCTTCTATTAATGAAAATTATTTTCTGCATAAATATATTACATAAAATTTAGCTAAAGTAAAGATATTATGCTTAAGGGCATTTTGGTTATTTTTATGCTCAATGGCATATTGGTCAGTTTGACCAAAGATATGACAAAGGGTATTTTGGTTATTTTGACAAATATTATGCTCGAAAACATTTTGATTATTTTAACCAAAGATATTACCAATGGTATTTTAGTCATTTTGACGAATATTATTGTGACACCCCTAAATCTGGGCATCTACACCCTAACTTGAGTTGCCAATTTATTAATAATTTCATAACTTACAATTACACAAAATTTTAAAGTACACAAAGTTATAATAAGGTATAACCTATTATACAGCTCTCTCTACACATCTTATTCTTTTAGCGAATAGTACGCAGCG
>JAUMHB010067930.1:0-13624 GCA_032359685.1 Pittosporum tobira | reverse complement strand
TTTATTTGTAGCAATTTCCACCACTCAACCATATCAAAAATTTTATACTTACCCAAATAAATATTACTTCCAACCGTTCCTCATTATACTTATCAATCACTTACTAATTAAAATCATAACCTATTAGTATAACATAATTCTTCGAGCACTTCATAAGCATCCTATACAGTAAGTTTAATAATTCGTCTACTGACTCCTGCAATTATTTCTTATCTGACAGTTAAGCTACATTACAATTATTATCATATATCCAACTATACAATACTCTAAAGGTATATATATATCTATACAATTATTTATATTACTGTTGCAATCTTTGTCAGATTAATATAGTAAAAAGTGACAGGCCAACAATTATTGACCATCTGAGTTTTAGGGCATCTCAAAAGCCGTCCGACGAATATTAATGGGGTCCACATGTTTTCAGTTGTGGGGTCCACAAATACTTTGCGGCGCCCCATACGGGAATAAATATTGCCTAACTTTAACGTTGACGTTCTTTTTGTCAAAAAACAGTATTTGCATTTTGCACCCTACAATTTATTTTATCCCCAAGATACCATATTGTTAAAAATAAATAAATTTTATAACATGTTAAAAATATTGGGTTCTTACACTACTGTCGGGAAAATGGACGAGTTGATAATGACCGATCGACTAGCTTTGTTGATTTTGTCTACGTGTGTTATGTTCTCGGCCCAGGTTAAAGTGGGGCTTGCTGACCTCAGCCCTAATTTGGGTCGGTCTCCATCAATGCCCCCCAGCCTACTAGCGTACTTTAGTGGTCGGGTGGGCTAGAGTGGCGAAGATAATGTCGTTGTTTGGTTTAGCAGCCACCTAGTGAAGTGCATGATTGGGCATTCTAGGGAAGCATTGTAGTTCATTTCTTGTATTACTGGTCGGTTAGAACAATCAGTGTCAGTGACCATTGGTTGAGTTTCCGTAGCGCTTGGTCAGTTTCAATAACCGTTAGGTAGATCCTTTGTGGTGCTTAAGCATTTTTTAAAATTGTGCCCTCGCACACCTTTGTATGCACATTTAATGTGCCATAATGATTTTTTTTTGAATACTATGCGCAGACGGCTGCGATCATGACCGTTGGACCAAGCAAGGCAACTCAAATCGCCAGATCAAGGAGGCTATAAAAAGACCCCCTTCACAGTCCTTTGTCCGTTTACATCGTTTGAGTATTTTCACAGAGAGAGAATTCGTGTGTTGTTGCCGAAGAAGACCAGTAAGCATCCCAAATTCAGATCAAAGACTTGAACTAAGTAAGCATTCTAAGTCATTTTCTTGTTTTCTTTATATTTTTTGCCTTTTTTCTGCATTCACTGACGTAGAAATGGCTGGAGTTAGGAAAACCCATAGGTTAGTAGATGAGTCGGATGATGAGGTAGTAGAAATTCCATCGACCTCAGCTGTGGACGCTTCCAATTCACAGCGGCGAAAGGCAGTGGAATGGGGTGTCCAGATTAGGGTACCGTAGAGGGATCAGCCTGGGGATATGGCGTCCCCGAGTGAGGTGGATGGGAGAGAGGATCACTCAGGCGAGGAGGAAGATCTGGGAGGCGAGGTTAATTAGGACGATCAGATAAGTCACCTAGACTATAATAAAATTAGCAGACTGACTGCTTGGGATTTGGAATACATTAAGGAGGAGTACGGCTTCCCAGAGGATTATGAGACTAGGTTACCGAAGGCTAAGGAGAGGATTTACAGCTGGCTGGATGGGATCTGGGTGGGAATTAGCCAGCACCACCCTAGGTGTGGATTGTGATTCCTTCTCCATCCGTTCATCCAGGAGTTAGTGAGTTTGTTGGGGGTTGGCATAGGTCAACTGACCCCCAACTCATATGTGCAGATTATGGGCTTCCTGGCTTGGTGTCGTCATAAGGTCAAGGAGCCAAGGTCTAACTTCTTTTGGCACACCTTCACCATTTGCCGCTCGAAGGCATCGTTTTGGTCGATCAATTGACGGGCGAGAAGGGAAAGGTGGATTTTACCCGCATCGAACCATAAAACGTGGGTGAGTTTATTGGGGGTTGGCATAAGTCAATTGACCCCCAACTCATATGTGCAGATTATGGGCTTCCTGGCCTGGTGTCATCACAAGGGCAAGGAGCCAAGGTTCAACTTCTTTTGGTACACCTTCACTATTTGCCGCTCGAAGGCATCGATCTGGTCGATTAATTGATGGGAGAGAAGGGAAAGGTGGATTTTACCTGCATCGAACCAAAAAAGGTAGAAAACCAAGTGGTTCTTTGTGGTGTGTTTCGATCTCTTATATTCTCCTTCATGGGGAAGACCATTCCTGGTGGTATATAGGGTGCTCGTTAAATTGGACAGGAGGACAATGATCGAGTACAATGCCTTCGCCCGGATGTTAGGGGATGAGGAGGGCTGGCATTACTCTGAGCCTCGGGATTCCGAGTGGCTAAAAGAGAATGGATATAGGTCTTTAAAAATTTATCATTTTAATTAATTTTTCCAAGTATTTTCTTTGAAACCGACCTCTGATACTTCTCTTTTTTCTTTGCAGGTGTCAGCATGTCGTTCACTCAAGCTCTAAGGAAGAAGAAGTAGGTTGACGGACAGTACAATGGAAGACAGTAGACTCTCGTTCGAGAGGAAGTAACCATAGCTGTCCAGAAGGCTACGATTCCCAAATCCCCGGCTGCCTACATCTGACCTTCCGATAAAGGAAAAGCAGTGGTGGTGGCCAAGTCGCCTCACTAGCAAGAGCAGGAGCCGAAGCGAAAGGCCGAGGATGAGTCCTGGTCAAAAATTGATAAAAAGGCGCGCACTGAGGTGGTGTTAATTTGGTGCATGAACCCGGAGATGGGTCTCCTAGATTCCAAAACAACGAAGGCCGTGGTGGCAGAGCTGTACAAGGGAATGCCACTCCCAGCCGATCAGGCCAAGCTTCGTAGTCTCGACTATGAGGACGTGGCCGAGAGGGCCGGGCTTCATGTTGTAAATGTAAGCCAAGTTCCTTTTATTATTTCCTTTTACGCAAGTGTTCATTTTTCTAACTCTTTTTCTGTTGCCTTCACAGGGTCTAAGCTTCCTGATCACCGAGGCCCAAAATGCAAATAAAGTTGTGCAAATTTGGGCTAAAGTTGAGGAGAAGGTTGCTAAGTTTGATGAAAAGGTCAAACAGTTGAAGGCCGAGCTGACGGCTGCCAAAGCCAGGGCTAATGAGCTTGAGGTGGTCTGCAAGGACCTGGCCAAGAAGATAACAGGTATTGAGAAGGATCTGGAGTCTTCTAAGTTGGAGTTGGAGCTGGCACCAGCTCAAGTAATGTCTTTATTCTAGGGAATCTAATGAGATGAAGTAGCTAATTTATGAGGCTTCGATCGACCGGTATGGGAGGGTTTTGCACGTGTCGTCCGCTTGGGCCAAAGGGTTAGGCTAGATATGGCTATCGTCGAGGCACTGGTTGAGGATCTGGACTCGGTGGACTCCAAAGACGAGGCCACTGTGCCAATCAAACAACCCGAACCAGCTTTTGAGGCTCCCTGGCAAGAAGAGCTCAAAGAAGCACAGTTGGGTGAACAACTTTTGGCCGACCAACATATTCCCAGCTCTTCTTCCTCAGCAACTGCCTAATCCTTTGTTATTATTATTTTTTTATTATGCAATGTAATGAAATTTAATCGTTAATGAAATTTCATTTTCTCACTTTTGTGTTTTGCAATTACTCTGTTTTATTCCGCTCAGTAGAAGTTAAAATTTGAAATTTTAGAAAAATTCGCTAAGTGTAGGGACTCAGAATTTCAATAAAATTGACCAAATTGAACTAAGTATAACAACTCGGGAACATAGAGCAGAGAGCGTAACATGGATGAGTTTGGCAAAAATTGAGGCCGCTCGATAAAAAGTGAAACATTTGCAACAAACTTAAATAAAATATTTCTAAGTGCTAAGACTCGAAAACGTTTAAACTCTAGTTTGGACACTTGGTCAAAATCGTTTCAAATTTTATCCCGGGGTTTGGACTAGGGAGAATGAAAGTTTGAAATTTTTGCAGTGTTTGAAACTCGGGAACAAATAACTTTCATTAACAACCCGGTCAGGAGAGTATGCGCCACAAAAATTAAATTGGGCAGTTTAATTGTACTTCCAAATATTTGTACCAATCCCTGTAGTGGCCCCTAATTTAAATGCCTTATGGTTTACCGTAGGTGGGGTTTAAACTTTATGTATAGGAGTGAGATAAGATGGCTATTTAGATAAAGGAGTTTGCATGATTACTTGCTTATGTCCACAGGCCGAGCGGTAAAAACCGGTAGGGTGGCATGTTTAAGTAACAAAGATAAGTTGTTTGATTATGTTTAGAGACATTTTATTCATAATAAAGTTTGTCGTATGTGGGCGAGGAAACTGTTACAATGGGCGAGCAATGGAGATTACCGTGGGAAAAAGGTTTGACGCCCGTGGGCGAGCCAACGTTTACAATTTGTGGCTGAGTGATGAATGTTGCTTGCCTGAAAAATTTAAGGGATAGTACTTCTTGAGGTGTATGGTTGATCAGTACTTTTTATATCTATATTTTCTTGCAATTATTTTCTTGATTTACTATAAAAATGCATGGATTAGACTTATATGTCCTTGTTTAGGATAACATATCATCAATCCAATGGATTAGATTGTATCTATGGTTATTTGGCTTATATTGCAGAGAATTGGGCTTGAAAAGGCCTATTTCGGACAAAAATCGAAGTTTAAACTAATTTCAGATGGATAAGGATCACTAGAACCGAAGCAGGAAGCAAAAATAAACATCCAGGGGACCTTACAGCTAAGATTACGGTCGTAAGCTTGACTTTAAGGTGGTCATAATGTGACGACTCCGATTTCCCCTCACATCTAATACTACCGAAAATCGTGCGTCAAACTTGTCCTTTGGATAATCGAGGTTACTCGATTATCCCTCCCTCAGCATGCTTGCCCCATAGCTTATTACAACCCTACAATCAGTGCGAAAAATAAATTTATCTAGCTATTACAATCATGCTTCGATAATTAAACAAATTTACATTCATAATTGGCTCCCGTCAGGTTAGAAAAAACACCCCAGATATACTATCTTTCTCGCCGTTCGTCTAATCATTCGGTTTGCTCTTCACTCCTCAATGTGGTCCCTCGCGGGTTTCTAGCTGCGAAATGGGACATCAAATGTAGAACAGTGAGCTAATAGCCCAACAAGTACAATTCAAAATACATACTAGCAAGCACCATAAACTTTGTAAAGTAATCCATTTTTGAAACAAAATAACATTTATCGTATCATAGCATTATGAAAAGTGAGCATGCAAAATATCTTTCATAGCTACCATTATCGTCTCCTTCCCTGCTTAGTCTTAACACGCAGTACAGACCAAACGGGGACCTCCGGAGAATGTGCACACCTCAAAGCAGGGAATTTTCATCCTGCTCCATAGGACTCGCTCCTATAGGATCCCGGGGAATTTATCGGTCTTACCACCATTGTAATACTCATCAATTCATTAAAACCATTTCATGCTTGCATAAAATTAAAACTCGAGCCATTGCTCTATTTTTAGAAAACATGTGCCCAAAGCACTTTTATGAATATTTAACATGCAACATAGAAATTGGAAGTGTACTTGCCTTTGCACCGGTTAACTTGCTACTAAAAATATGGCTTCATTTTTTCCCAAGTTAATTCCCTAGCATAAAAAGAACTCAAAATCATCATTCTAGGGTTTCTATACCCTTAAACCTTTCTTAACACATAAGTTTTGCCATAATCAATTTCTAGTCTACTGCACCAGCAGACTTCGTCCCTTAATAACTTTTTATGGGGAATAGGTATGACTATAATTTTGGTCTATTCAGAAACTACACTTCTAGAACTTTGTTTTGACATAAAAACGACTAAATATTGATTTCGTATGAAAAAGTTATGCTAGTTTGAAGTTTGGTATTTCCTGCAGAAAATTTACCCTAACAGTGCTTTTTAGCAGGCTACTTTGGACATTTTTATTAAATAGTAGAAAAATATGATTTGAGAGTTTCTTATGGAAAAGTAAACATAACTTATCCCACTCTACATACAAAAATATTCATGTTTTATTCATGTATATATTATTTTTGATAAACTTCCAAAGTTAGGCCAAAATTAGGGTTTTTTCAGAAAATTGGTTTTGCTTCAGTCCCATTTTTCAAAACTCCGAAAAAAATATCAAATTACCATTTTTGCTCAATTTATTTTGAAAATACCTTATCCTATAAGTTTTCTTTCACCAAGAAATTTTTTTTTTGCAAAACTCACGAGTAGATTATTTTATATGGATTTTTCCGTGGAAGTTAATGTTTCTGAGTTTTCCTGGCTACTCGGGAATCATGCATGCATGGTCCCTTTTTGGCCAAGTTAACTCATATCTCAGCAACAATACTCAAAACCATTTTTAAACCAACTTCTAACCATTCTAGCATGATAATATGATCTAGTATATTTTATATCCACAAGCCAAACAATCAATCCCAACACAAAACTCCAACATGATATCCTCAATCTCCGCCATGCATATAACCATTTTTAACCGTAATTACGCATACATAAGCCTCTATTCAGATACTACTCTATCAAATATACCTCCAATACATGACATTAAAGTCATTTTGATCATACAAAAATATGAAATAGACATAGCTTATACCTTGCTTGTCAAGAAGATGATCAAAGTGTAGATCTTGAAATCTCACCACTCTAACTTGCTTTGCCTAAGCCTCTTCTTGCCAATCACCAATCCGTGGCCCTCTTTGGTGAGTTTTAATGGTTTCCTTAAGGTATTATGATGCTAAGGAAGGTATTTGGCTTGTGTTGTACAAAGAATTTGCAAGAACTTTGCTGGTTTTTCACTTTCTCTCTCTATATTGCTCTCTATATTTTCTCTCTTCTCTCTTTGGCATGCAGCAAAATTAACTCTCTCTCTCTCTCAATCCCTTGGACACTAGCCTCTTCTAGGAGGCGTAGAATATTTTTGTCCATCTTTCCCAAGGCACCACAACAACTTGACACTTTGAACCACCCCATACTTGACACCTATGAGGCCAAAGCCAACTTTGCTTTCTCTTTTCTTTGCTTCAGCATGTGTATGTATATATACATATAATATACTCCCTTAGAGATGCCTTGGATGAAATTAGCTTGGTGGGCCCTTGGCCCACCCCTTTTTAAGCCTTAGCCCACTTTTTAGCCCAACATTTTGACCCAAGCCCAAGTACCCTTATATACTTCCTTTTTGCCTTGGCCAAGTTTACATATTTAGGCCTATTTTCATATTAGTTTTCAAGGGTTAAAATCTTGGGCTTGCAAACTTTATTTATTTTTATCCTTTTGGGCTAGGGTTTTTCTCTTGGCCCACCGTAAATTTGCTTGCCGCGCAATTTTTCAAATTAATCATTTTTGCCCATACAATAATTTGTCTATCATATTATTATTGAAATTATGATGTTTACAAGGCATCGTTACATAAAAATTCAAAACTTCAATTTTTACTAAAGTTGCACGCCTAAGTCGATTTCTGCCCTATGCTAATTTCTAACCATGCCGATGGTGGTTCTCACATCCTTCCCCCCTTAAAGAAATTTCGTCCCCGAAATTTAAGTTTCAAACATGTGGGGGTACTTTCTTCTCATTTCGTCCTCAAGCTCTAATGTGGCTTCTTCGATGTTGTGATGGCGCCAGATAACCTTTATTGAGGAATTTCTTTATTGCGTAAAATATTTACTTGTCGATCCACAATCTGCACTAGCACTTCTTTATATGATAAGTTCTCATGTAATTCAATGGGTTGGTAGTCGATAATTTGTTGAAAATCTAGTTTGTAGAGTCGAATCACTGAGACATGAAATACATTATGGATATGTGCCAACTCTGGAGGCAGAGCTAGCTCGTATGCTACTAGACCTACTTTTCTTAGAACTTCAAATGGTCCAATGTATCTCGGACTTAGCTTTCCTCTTTTTCCAAACCTCAGCACTCATTTCCAGGGTGAAATCTTTAGGAGTGCGTAATCTCCGACTTCCAAATCCTTGTCTTTCCTGTGGCGATCTACATACTGTTTCTGTCTATTCTGTGCCATTCTCATTCGATTACGTATGACCTTGATCACCTCTTCTACTTGTTATACCAGTTCGGGCCCCAACAATTTACTCTCCCTAACTTCGTTCCAGTAAAGCGGGGTTCGACACTTCCTTCCATACAATGCCTTAAATGGTGCCATCCCATTGCTGGAGTGGCAACTGTTATTATAAGCAAACTCTACCAGAGGTAAATGCTCATCCCAATTCCCCTTAAAGTCTATCGAACAAGCCCTCAACATACCCTCTAAGGTCTGGATTGTTCTCTCATTTTGACCATCCGTTTGGGGGTGATAAGTAGTACTCATGTCTAATCGCGTCCCTAGATACTCTTGTAAACTCTTCCAAAACCTTGATGTAAATCAGGGATCACAATCTGACATGATAGAAATAGGACTCCATGTCTACTCACAATTTCTTTGATATATAAATTCACCCATTGTTCCATCTGAAAATTCTCCTTAATTGCAATGAAGTGAGCGGATTTCGTCAATCTATCCACAATAACCCAGATTGCATTGTGTCCCCTTTCAGTCGTGGGTAGTCCCATGAAAAAATCCATGGTAATGTTTTCCTATTTCCATTCTGGTATTTCTAGTGGTTGAGCTAGGTTTCTGATGTTCTGCCTTAACACGTTGGTATGTTAAACAACTACTTACCCATCCTGCCATATCACGTTTCATATTAGGCCACCAAAAGTTTTTGCGCATATCATGATACATCTTTGTGTCACCTGGGTGCATTGCAAACTTCGAGTTATAGGCTTCCTATTAAATCTCCCGTCGTAATTCCTCATCTTGAGGAATCTACCATCTATTTTCAAATTTCAATATATCTTCGGAATTTAGCCAACATTTATTTCCCTCTTTTTGAATCAAGCGATTCTTCTTTTCTGGGTACTTATTTTGTGCCTCCTTAATCCGGTTTACTAGTATTAGTTGGGCGTTAGTTATTTTCAAGGACTCTTCGCGGTCCTCTCCATAAACCACATCTATCTACATCCTTTCAAATTCCCTTCTTATTTATTCTTGAGCCATCATTGACTTCAACCTATCTTTACGGCTTAATGCATTAGCAACCACGTTAGCTTTCTCGAGATGGTAACTAATCGTACAATCATAATCCTTTATCAATTCGAACCATCTCCGTTGACGCATATTCAACTCCTTCTGTGTAAATATATATTTCAAGCTCTTATGATCTGCAAAGATCTCACACTTTTCTCCATGCAAATAGTGCCTCCAAATCTTTAAAGCAAAAACTACAGCTGCAAATTCTAAATCATGGGTGGGCTTCTCGTAGTCCTTTAGTTGACGTGACGCATAAGCGATCACCTTCCCATTCTGCATTAATACACATCCCAAACCCTTTAATGAGGCATCACTATAAATTACAAAATCTCCAACAGCTTCAGGTAATGTTAACACCGGAGCTGCAGTTAACCTTTTCTTCAACTCCAGAAAAATTTCTTCACATTTTGGAGTCCATTCAATTTTACTGTCTTCCGAGTTAAATTGGTTAAAGGTGTGGCTATCTTGGAAAAATCTCGGATAAACCTTCGGTAGTAGCCTGCTAACCCTAGGAAACTTCGTACTTCCGTGGGTGTCTGAGGTTGTGGCCACTTCATCACTGCTTTTACCTTTGCCGGATCCACCGAGATGCCATCCGTATCTACAATATGCCCCAAAAATTGTACTCGATTCAACCAAAATTTGCATTTAGAAAACTTCGCATATAACTTCTTTTCTGATAGGATCTCCAATACTGTGCGAAGATGTTCCTCATGTTCTTCTTTCATTTTGGAATAAATTAAAATATCATCAATAAATACAATAACAAATTTATCCAGGTGCGGCTGGAAGGTTCGGTTCATCAAATCCATAAAAGCCGCCGACGCATTAGTTAACCCAAAGGCATCACCAAAAACTCATAATGCCCATACCTTGTTCTGAACATTGTTTTCTGTATATCCTTAGGTTTAATTTTCAACTGATGGTATCCCAATCTTAAATCAATCTTAGAAAAATAACCTGCTCCTTTCAGCTGGTCAAATAAATCGTAAATTCTCAGAAAAGGATATTTATTCTTTATAGTAACTTTATTTAACTCTCGATAGTCAATACATAGATGCATTGATCCATCTTTCTTAAGGAAAAATAGCACAGGTGCCCCCCACGGTGACACACTTGGTCGTATGAACCCTTTATCTAACAATTCTTGCAACTGTACCATCAACTCTTTTATTTCGATCGGTGCCATTCTATATGGTGCTTTAGAAATAGGAGTAGTTCCGGGTATCAAGTCAATTGAAAACTCAATTTCTCGGTCTGGGGGCAATCCTAGCAATTCCCTAGGAAACACGTCACTAAATTCATTTATTACTAGAATATCACCTATCGAGGTTTCATGGCTCCTCGTATCCTTTATGCGAGCTAGGAAAATTATACACCCTTTTTGTACCATTCGTCTCACTTGCATCATCATCAAGAATATCATTGGCATGGGACGTATGCTTCCTATAAATGTCGTCTTTCCATCAAATGGAGTTCTTATAGTGATACACTTATTTTTGAAGTCTATCTTTGCTCGATGTCGGTTTAACCAGTCTATCCTTATCACCAAATCAAATTCTCTCAATGGAAATGATATTAATGAAATGGGAAAAGCATACCCATTGATCCATATGGAGCAATTATGATATATTCTATTCACAAGGAAAATTTGTTGGCTGGCTACTTCAACAATCAAGAAAGCAAGCAAAATATCGGGTTTGAAGTTCAGCTCATGCATTAAATGATCCGATATAAACAATTTAGTGGCACCGAAATCAAACAATACATAAGGTGGGAGTGAGTTCACTAGTAAGGTACCTGTCACCACATCTTCAGTATCCCTTGCGTCTTGTATGGCCATGTTGAACGTCCGAGATTGGGGTAGTGGAGGTGCAATGCTGGCTCCCGATTGGACTGACCGTGCCCGGCCTCGACTACTTCCTCCAGACATCGTCGGTTCCTTCTTAGGGCATCTTACAGATATATGCCCTACCTCTTCACAATTAAAAAACTTTCATCGTTCTTTCCCAGGGCAATTATTTTCCATATACCCCAGTTGGCCACATCGAAAGCATACATTTTTACCCAACAAACACAGTCTTCCTCTGTATTTCTTTCCACATTCCGGGCATTCCTCCGTTCTTCTTTTGCTGCTCGAATTTCCCCCAGTACTTTCTTCCCCCATTATCTTCTTACCCGATAAGTTACTCCCGAGACTTTCAGTAGGTACTGCAGAGTCACTTCTCGATCCCCCTTCTCCCCATCTTCTCTTCTTAAATCCTCCTTTCTTTTGATCACAGCCAAATCGTGCGGCATCACCTGTCTCTTCTGCAATTGTAGCCCTTTCCACCACTTTCTCAAAACTATCCAAGTCCAGAACTGCCACCCTACTTCAGATCCAAGGCTTTAAGCCCTATTCAAAATGTTTAGCCCGACTCTTCTCATTTTCCACTAAGCGTGGAACAAATCTTTCCAGTTCATTATATTTTGTAGCATATTGGGTAACTGTCATATCCCCCTACCGCAATTCTAGAAATTTAAGTTCTATCGGGTCAGTCATTGTAGCCAGAATAAACCTTTCGAAGAACATCTTCTTGAACTTGGTCTAGGGTATTGGGGCATTCGCCTTAGCCTTAGCAATTCTTTTAGCTGCGTGAATCCCTCTTACCCCTGGAGCATCCTGCAACAATTCCTTCTCCCGCACTAGTATTTTCATTCTTTCCTTAACCTCCACCGTTTTCCACCAAAAATTTGTTTTCCCTGTTAGCAAATGGGTTGCAAATTTTGTTTTCTTATCTGCACCGACCTGGCAGATATCAAATTTCTTCTTAATCTCCTTAATCCAATTTTGGGCTTCTACAAGGTCTCGTTTCCCTTCAAAGGTTGGAGAGTTCAAAATATTAAATTCCCGATAAAGAGCAGCGGGAGTAGTTGGGGGAGGTACTGGTTCTTCTCGAGTTGGTCTAGCTACACTCTGTAATACATCTTGAAGCACATCGGCTAATTGTGTAATCGAATTCGGGGCTGCTTACTCCCCTTGTGATTGCAAGGTGGATTCCTGTCCTTCAGATGCCATTCTGAAAGATAACATCATTTATTTAACATATACTTGGATAATTAATATAAGCACTAACATATATTACACGTCCCAAAAATTTACATCATAAAGTTTATTTATAATATACAACCGATAGAGTATTTACAACAGTAAGAGTTATCATTACTATATCACTATACCACTATGGGAGGACCCTACGAATCCTTTCTATTGCTCCATCCTCACGTTCCTTAATTTCTTTGTACTGCTCTCGTGCCCTACATGTTGCCTCACGGAGCTGAACATGAGCTGGCCCTCCTACCGACGTTCTCGCAATGTCTTCCACCTTCCCGACTAAGGTACGTATGGTCTGGTGGTAATCGTCAGCCATTCGTCGAAAAGCGTATTCTCATTCATTAGCCACTGCAGTCAAATCTTCAATTTTTCTCCTCTTTCGCTGCTCCCCTGCTTCTCAAGTCTTGAGATCCGTTTAGGTCTCCTCAATCGTTTCCTCTAGTAGTTCGGCCTTTTCCACTAGCAGCGGGTCTACAATAGTACCAATACTTGCTCTTATCACCGATCCTGACATGACGGGGGCAGCTGGCAGGTTCCCCCTTGATTTCTCCTCCTCCTCTTCCTTAATTTCTCATTCTGAATCACTTCGCTCCATATCCGATGGCAAGTCACGAGCAAAGTTATTTAACTCCAGCTCTGAAATTGTTAATCGGCCACTTGGATCACTCACCCTCTACAAAATATTTATAAACTTTTTTATTAGTCATAATAAAATATTATTTTTGAAAAAATTACTTTGATGGAAAATAGATTTATTAACCTCTATCTCCACTTCTTCTAGACTTAGAAATATTCTTTCTTGTGAGGGAATATAAATATTTTCATATCCCTCCGGTACCTAAATAGGGCCCCATCTCTATCTTGTTTCACATCTATTATTCTTCCGGGAACATCATCTGATTCCGAGTCACTATCGGAGATACTCGGCTCGGGTGACTCGAGTTGGGGAATTGAACTTAATGCAAATCGTTCAATTGTAAAACACATTGCTACAATATTTTGAAAAAATTTCGTTAGGTCCAGCTTATTTTAAGCCTTATAGAAATTTGTTATCTTTTGATTTTGAAAACTTATTTTTTATCTCATCCGTTTTTATTCATATTTTCTAGTATCGTAATTCACTACTCTTCTAAATCTGGGGGTTTTACAATAACAATAGCTTTGATACCGACTGTGACGACCCTGATTTCCCCTCACATCTAATACTATTGGAAATCATGCGTCAAACTCATCCTTTGGATAATCGAGGTTACTCGATTATCCCTCCCTTAGCATGCTTGCCCCATAGCTTATTACAACCATACAATCAGTGTGAAAAATAAATTTATCTAGCTATTACAATCATGC
>JAUMHB010067897.1:0-12616 GCA_032359685.1 Pittosporum tobira | reverse complement strand
CCCCCCCCCCCCCCCCCCCCCCCCCCCCCCCCCCCCCCCCCCCCCCCCCCCCTCTCAAGACAGAAAAGTCAATACATCGGCAACTCACCGATAAACTCACCGGAACAGTTCACTCTCCAAACTCCATAAAATATTCCGGTAATCCATTCCCTCTCCCACTCGATAATCAGATCTTCATCTTTATCCTTACTAACTCAATTCAAAATCAAAGATTTGGGTGCTTTAAAATAATTCTTGGGGATTGAATTTGCGAGGTCAGGTGCTGGAATATATATGAACCAAAGGAAATATGCAATTGATATTCTCCAAGACACTGGCCTCATCAACAACAAGTCTTCTAAAATTCCAATGGAGCAAAATCACAAGCTATTGGAATCTTCTGCTGAGGTATTATCTAATCCTGCTCCTTATAGAAGGTTGGTTGGTAGGTTGGTATATTTGACTATTACTCGTCCTGACTTAGCTTATCCGGTTCATGTTCTGAGTCAATTTTTGGCATCTTCAACCTCTGATCATATGTCTGCTGCTTTGAAGGTTGTACAATATGTTAAAAAGTCTCTTGGCCAAGGTTTATTAATGGGTACTTGTTCTTTTTCATCCCCGTAGTTATAAGTGTTTTGCGATGCGGATTGGGGCAGTTGCCACATGACTCGTCGGTCTCTAAATGGTTATTGTGTTCAATTTGGCTCATCTTTAATCTCTTGGAAATGTAAAAAATAAGTTACATTTTCACGATCGTCCGTAGAAGCCGAATATAGACGAATATAGAGCTATGACTGACTCATGTAGCGAAATTTCTTGGCTTGTTGCTTTGTTAAAGAATTTTCACTATTCTTCTTTGATCCCGGTCATCATATTCTGTGACAACAAGTCTGCACTTTACATTGCCTCGAATCCTATTTTTCATGAACGAACCAAGTATATTGATATTGACTGCCATTTCATTTGTGACAAAATTGTAAAAGGGATCATCTCCACTGCTTATCTACCAACACTCGATCAACCGGCTGACTTGTTGACCAAAGCCTTAGCCTCAAACAGAATATCGTACTTATGTACCAAGTTGGGAGTTTGTGATTTATTCCAGCCTCTCAACTTCGGAGGGGGGGGGGGGGGGAGGGGGGATTGTTAATTCCACTAATGTTGCTGATCAAGCCAAATATGTTTGCTAGTTATCATTTATCAAGTTGCTGTTCTTATCAAGTTGTTACAGTTGTTCTTATCAAGTTGTTACTCTTTTTTTGAAATTAAGATAAACTTGTAACTCTTATAAAAAGATCTGATATTCTCTGTCTCAAGTGTGAGAAATGAATAATAATACTTCTTATTCTTTCCATTTATATCACTCTACCAATTTTGCTTCGCACAAGTGGGTACTCTAAGATTCATCATAGTTACTTTGTGCGAGACAAAATTATACCTAATCATAAGTTACAACTCTCAAAGCAAGGAGAAAATGAAAATATTTGCCACGCATAAAAGAATTATTATAGTCGTTTTCTGCAAGACAAGTATAAACTATATAAATCTCAGCTATCCAATCTTGACTTAAACGACTGAGATTTAATGGACTAATTTTAACTCCTTTTGCTTATTGTGACCGTGTATCATGCCCTCTAATATATATATATATATATATATATATATATATATAACAAGCGTTGACTATATAATACAGTATGTTTCAATCAATTTATTTATAGCCGTTTACATTTATAGACGACTTATAACATTAAATGCACATATATGTATGTTGCTTTCAATAGAATCCACTTTAACTTTTCAATACACTAGTCACTGTAAAATCCAAATGGCTACTATTTGTAACCGAAGAAATTTATATAAATTCATTCTCAATATATATATATATATATATATATGATAGCTTTAATTACTCTATATTTTAAATAAAAACATCTTTTTAATTTAATTATTTTTAGAAAATATTTTAATTTAATATAGCATCAATATTAGATTTAAATTTAAAGATATGAGGTAATAAATGTGTAGTAGTATTCAATATAGTAAATCGATGGGCTGAATACCGGAAGTCAGTGGCAAAACTGGAATATACAGAACAATTGACTAATGGATTTCATCAGAGCCCTCCTATAAAAGGGTCCACCGACACGACCATTGCGAGATCAGGAGAACGAAGAAAAAGAGCGGGAGCGGTGTTCTCGTCTTCTCTTCCTCTCCTCTGACAACGCTCTCTCAAATGGAAGGGGAAGGGCCCACCACCGTCTCCGATCCTGAATCCTCACCCGTTGGATCGCCCGTCCCTCACTTGGATGAAGTCTCTCAACCGTCCGTGGAGCTGCAGCATCAGTCTTCTCAAACTGCTGTCGCCCTAACTGATGATCTCCGTCACAAGATAATCAAGCAGGTACATCTAGATAGCGTGTATATACCCACTCTGGTGCATAAAACTGCCCTAGCAAATTGACCAGTTTAAGAATTAATAATTAAGCATATTAAAAATTTTGAAGTAATTAACATAGGGGTTAATAATATAAATTTTGACTCTAAAAATGGTCACTTTGACATGAAAAGTCAAATCGGGGGCAGTTTTTATGGGACAGATGGAGGTAATATATTAGTTGTACTTCTATATCTGAATTTCCTTCATCAATTGGCTTGTGATTGTAATGGATTGTAGAAATAGTAGGGATTGAAATGATAGGTATAGTGATTAAGGACTGAAAGCATTTTTGTGTGGACTAAAATTGTTTCTAACTCCAATTGCTTGTAATTATCCTTATTACCAACTTGGGAAGGTCTACAGCAAACTAATATGGTTTTCTTTGTATTTTTTAGCGTTTGAAAAATGTTTATTCGAGTTCTAAGAGCTTTCTGTTACTTAAGTTTAGGGTTTTCGTTCTATCAAAAAGAAAAAGTTGAGGTTTTTCATATGGTAACTGGTAAACCTGGTTTACTTGTAAACTATTATGAAGTATATGATTAAAACATTTACATGGATAGTAATAACATGTGCTGTCCATCTAATGAGGTTAAAGAATGAAGATCAACGAAAGCTGACAGAATTTAGGAAATAACTGGAAACAGTTTTCCATCTTTTCTTGATTTGGATAAAAGTAAAAAAAAAATCTTCGAGGGGTAAAGATAAGTTAACAAAAGGTACTAGAGGAGGAAGCAAGAAATCAATTGTCGTAACTAAAAATATAGTTAGTAAAATGTTAATTATTTCACAAATATTTGCTTCTAGATTTATACTTTATCTGAGCTTGTTCACGACTCACTACCCGTTGCTATACTGCAACGGAGAGCTTTCTCACTACTTGTACCTTCACTTCCATCACAATCATCGTATATAGAGTATTATACACGTGTTTGTGAAATTATGCATATAATGCTTGTTGGCATATCTCATACCTTCGGTGAGCCTCAGTTAGGTCCATATGCCCGATCTCATCTTAAATCATAACATCTTGACGAGCCAAATTCAGTGGTTATGATTCTCTCTTTTCATCTTATTACATTTCTTTTTATATCCTAAAAGTTGTTGAAGCACTCCCTACTAATTTCATATTGGTTAGTACTATTAATTTTTGAGATCTTTACATTCCATAATAGTAAATAAAAATCTTCAGCTTCTTGTGTCCATTCTGGTGCTGTATATATGTAAATATTAATTTGTTTTTAATTCCTTAAATTTTTACTAACCATATCTGGTATACAATACGGATTTGTATTCGGCTTCGTATCGTATATGGTATGGACACTCCCCATGTTTGAAGCAATTGTTCCATAATTTACCGTTAAGGGGAAGATGAAGTTCCGAGGTTTTACTAAATTCTTATGTTGTACTCTTATCTACTGCCTGCATTCCCCCCTTGATGCGGATGAAAAGCAATTTATTATTATTCGATATCGTATAATATTATTTAGAGAATTATTCTAAAAGCAATTTCTTTCGATTTAACCAATCTCTCCCTACCCAATTTTCTGGCCTCTTCTTTTGCCAAATTCGCTAGAGAATTAGGCACCAATTGTCGAATTTCTCTTGCAAGAGTCGACAACTTATCCCCCAAAGCAGTTGTCAAATTCCTCTTGCAAGGGTCAATAGCATATCTCCAAAAAAAGAAAAAAAAAAGAAAAAAGAGCTTACTGTTCATAGCTGCAGTACCACCGCTACTGTTTGACCACTGTTCATCATCATCTACTGTTCGCAGTCTCTGTTCCCCATTTCCAAAACCGCTCAAAGATCCAAATTTTTTCAGACTTACTGTCACCCTCTCAATCAAATAATAGAAACATAAAGAGAAGAAGATTAAGAAGCCCAACGCCTTTCTCGCCATCATCCACTTGCCAGAGCTTTTGCTGTCGGTTCTGCAACTTATCCTCGGCTATTTACTTTGTTTCTGTTGTGTTTGGTGATAATTAAGTCAGTCAAACTACCATCTGCACCCCTCAGTTTATAAGGTTCTATATCTCAGTCCCCAGATTTTCTCAGAATTTTCAACAGTTCCAACGGTTCTCAATTTTGACAGTTTAGTCGCTTGACTATTCTGTTATTCTAGTGCAGCCTTTGTATTATCAGATTTTTGCAGTTTAGCACCTACAAATGGTTAACGCTGGAGAGGTCAATGCCAAACTTGATGCTTTTATGCAAGAGCAAAGAGAAGCCATACAAGAACTTGAAGCTCAAATGACCTAACTCACAACCATTGTTATGGCTACTCGTAGAGCTAAGCAGAAAGTTGGTAAGTTTCAAGTCAAAAAGGTCAAAAAGTCGGAGGAAACCTGTCATATTAAAGAGGCATCTCATGTTGATGAGCTGCCATACATTGAGACCAAAGAGCCATACATGGAAGAGGAAAAAGTTGAAGGAATCAAAAGGTCAAGCATTGACGAGGTTAAAAATGAGGCACCTACCAACAGTATACAAATCCAATGTGTTGGGACAAGTGACGATCAAGTGCTAGTTCAGGTAGTGCATAAGGTTGAAGACAAGAAAGTAGACCACGTGGAGGTGGAACATATCGACTTTGTCATTTCCGAGCAAGCTTTCTTGTCTCTAGCTGCATCAAAATTTTTCATGTTGTCTATGCTCTTTCCCAAAATTGTGCTTATAGGAATGGAACTTGAGTTTGCCGAGGTTTGTTTGAAGTCATCTGTCCGATTGTGGTTGCTCATCTTGAATTATTACAAAACTCGGGGACGAGATTTTTTGAATGGCGAGGAGAATGATGTGGATGAAAAGCGATTTATTATTATTAGATATCGTATAATATTATTTAGAGATAAATTGTTATATTTTATTAGTATTTTATTTATATTGAGTAGCTTATTATTCTAGAAGTTTTATTTAATGTAATAAAATATTATTAGGAGTTGTTTCTATTTTTAAATTAGGATTTTACTTGGTTGTTAAGTCGTAGTTTCCTATTTAAAGAGTTGTAGTCTCTCATTATTATTCAGTGAATTATTATCATGTATTGAGTTTTCAGTTTGGTGGCTTGAGAGCCTCAAATATGTCTTCTTTTCTCTTCCAAATCTTTCTTCTCAAATCTGTCCTACATCACCCCTAAAGGATTGCTTAAGTACAGATTTTACTACGTACTAGTGTTACAAGTTTATGGCATCCACTAGAAATGCATTTAAGCTGAATACAGGAATACACCTGGAACCTATTTTATAGTCTCTCCTCGCATTTTACTTTCCTAATATTTGTGAAAACTGTAGACGCCAATATTTTCTGTCAATTAGCTATATTGGGTAATGAGAACTTGAGCAAAAAACTAATAAATTATTGGGTCACAAGAGTTTTATTGAGATAAATTTATATTTTTTTAGATATAAGTATAAATTATAAATTATGATGTTAACAAAATTTGGAATTCAAGGTAGAACTTTAGTAGCTATAAGCCGTGTCTGGCCTTGAACTGCTCCTGATTTTCCTTTTCTTTGTTGGCATCTTCTGTAACATTTATTAGTCTATTGTATATTCTTCAAGTGTATATTTGGCTTGGTATTTGGAGATTAGTGCTTCTGAGATGATGGTGGGGTCTGACTGAGAGTTTATGATTATAATTATGCTGTCTTTTCATAATCAAAGCCGCATGTCATTGCCCAAAATATGCTTATGAACATTGTCTTGTCCTTGTGCAGGTGGAGTATTACTTAAGTGATGAAAATCTTCGGACTGACACCTTTTTGATGAATTATGTAACTAAGGACAAGAAAGGATTTGGTGAGTGCCCTTTTGAAAATTGTTATGTCCTTAGTATCGCCAGACTATGGACCGCAAATTTCAAGGAATTTATTTTTCTTTTAGCGGTTCCTCTTTTGATTAATTTACGTGGCATGTTGCTTCTTGCAGTTCCTATTTCAGTCATTGCTTCTTTCAGAAAAATGAAGAAGCTCACAGCTGACGCATCCTTGATAGCTACTGCACTCGAGGAGTCTTCTGTTCTTGTAAGCAGCCTTTATATTCTTATAAAAAGCCAATTATTCCACTAAAGGGTTAACATGTCCTTTTACATCTTGTTATTTCTTCCTTGTCTCCAGTTCTCCTTATTTATTCCTAGGTTGTGCCCTATTAATTGAGACATTAATATTAACCTTTTGTTGGTATCTGCAGGTTTTGAATTCTTCGAAAAAGAAGGTGAAGCGACTTCATCCCCTTCCTTTCGATGAAGTAATCGATCCAAAGGTAGTTTATTTTACAAGTGTTCTTGGAAATAAATATTTTGATCTTGTTATTTTTTTAATTTTTTTGGCATCTAATTTCTGGACCCTAGTTATGCACTGTGTTGGTAGAGAATCTACCCGAGGATCATTCAACAGAGAACATTCTCAAAATATTTTGTGAAGTTGGAAAGTAAGTTATCATCCTCTTTGCCCTTGCATGTTCTGTCCTTGATTTTTTTAATCTAATTGACAAGTTCTTAAGAGCAATTATTATGTTCCAGCATCAAGAATATTTGCATCCATGATCCAAATGTTTCAAGGGAGCCCAAAAACCGCACAATTGCAGAAAAGCTGCTGAGTGGCAAGGTATGGAACTTAACAAGAAATTAGTTTATAACTTTATCTAAGAATGTGACTACTTTAACCTTTAGGAAGTCTAAAGAGGGTTAACCTTTAGGAAGTAAGGATTCTACATTATCTTCTTGTTATGCCTCTTGGCCTTACCCAGGGTTGTATAACGTGGCCGGTTTTGGGTCACTAGAACTGGTGTAATATCTAGAAATTGATGAACCCTAATTTATTGGTGAGTTCCTGCTGGAAACTGTGTTTGGGATAGTCCTTTTGATTCAAAACTATTAATAATCTTGAATTTTTTGCTTATGTATTATAAATTATGAACTGTTGGTAAGTTGTTCTTTCATATAGCTTATTATACTAATACATCTTCTTCGTGGATCTAGTTGCACGCGCTTGTGGAGTATGAGACTGTGGAGTTAGCTGAGAAAGCTGTGAGTGTGAAGTTTTCAACCCAATTTCAATCATACAAGTTTACTGATAATTGTATTGAAAATGCAAGGACTTGTTTGGCCTTTCCCCTGATACTTGTTGAATTTTCAGGTGGTTACTTTAAATAATAATCAAGATTGGAGATATGGCATGCGAGTGAAGCTTCTAAAGCAAAGGGTAATTGACTTACCTTCCTTCTTTACCATGTTGGCAGTACAACTGTGCAAGTACTGAGCTACTACTTATTTTCTTATTTATTATTATTTTTTACCCTTGCTTAGGGCAAGCATGGACAGAGAATAATATCCAGTAAGAAGTCGGGATTGGAGATTAATAATAGCAGTGTTCAAGTGTCTGATCCAGCAGGGGAAGAGGAGAAACATGTCTTGAGTGATCACCATGATGATACACCTGGCGAAGAGGTAGTTTCAACATCTGTGTTGTAGATGCTGTTGCTCTTTCACAGAAGCTCAGACAGTGAAAGAACATTGGGAAGCTGTATTTTATGTAGTTATAAATGTGGTTCAATGTATATTTTAATATATTTGTTATCTTTTAAGTGCAGGATGGGGATCATTTGGCAAAGGAGAAAACTGGGCATAGGGGAAGAAGCAGAGGACGAGGAAGGAAACAAAAATATCATGGCTCTAATGGACAAGGTATTTGAACAAATCTAAACCCCAAAAAGCCAACAGCCAACCCCCCCCTCTCTCCTCCTCTCTCTGAATTTTCAGGCTTCATACACTGCTAATAAATTCTTTTTGCTCTCTTTTCTTTTCAAAAACTCTTTCAGGCCATGGTACTGCCTACTTTAATCATGTTGGTGAAACTTCAAAACCCCCTCCGGGCCCCAGAATGCCTGATGGAACCAGGGGATTTACAATGGGACGTGGCCGCCCTTTAGCTGCCCCTCAAGACTAGAAGTTTCAACTCTTTGTTATATGAAGAAATATTTGCATTGATCTGCATATTTGCCTGGCTGTTCAATCCAACTAGAGATTCTAGTAGTGTGGGTTGGAGGACCGACTTTTGTGGCATATTCAATGGGCAAGTGAATTTAGTGTTTTAAGGAATGTAAAAATGCTTTTGGTTTGCTTGTGAAATTTTGATGACAATATTGTTACCTAGATTGCAGCTGAATTCTTCGGCAGTTTGAACTACTTTGTTACTAATGTTGTGCATTTTTTTTTTTTTTTTATGTTTTTACAAAAATAATTTGAGATAAAAATCAGGGTCTATGGGAGGTGCACTACTACTGTTGTAATTTTATCAATAGCTCTACCTCTTACTTTATGTGGTCTACTTAAAAAGTAAAAATACCAGACAATAACCTATGCACTAGTAGTACATTTTTATTCAAATAACAATAGAGACGTTGCGGAAAGTAAGGTACTGCAGATAAAATAAACGTCAGCAGTAGGGCCATTTTCTTGAGCAAACTTCGACATTTTGATTTTTGTTTTGCTTTTGTTAAAACCCGACCGAGAGAGGAGATTTTGTAAAATTAACAAAAACACTTGTGAAAATAGCAGTTCTCATAACCGAGCAATGCATGCAACGAAGGAGGAGTTAGGATTTTTGGATAGAGGGGCAAGTGTAATTTTTTTTGTATTAAAAAGTTATTAATAAATAATTAATGTAATTAATTTTAAATAAGTTAATCAAATTATATAGTTAAATACTATTTTTTTAGAAAGAAAGTTGAATAATTATTGACAAAAAAATTAGAATATTGGAGATTTTGTACAATCTATTTTTTTTTTAACTCTTAAGTTACAATTAAGTTAAATTATAGGAGACGATTAAAAATTTAGAGAGAACATTCCTAATTTTAAGGAGAAAATATTAGAGATTTGGAAACTATTTAATTTTTATTTAAGTCCTATAACACTTAAACTAATTTATAGGATATTAATAAAAAATTACCTATACTCTAAGGATAATTTTAAAATCTAAAGGTTACCCAACTCATTCTTATCCCCCTTCCCTCCGTCTCTGGGCTGCAACTACTGTTGACATCACCACCTCCAAGGCAAAGTATTCATGGAAAGTAACAACATCATTTTTGGACGAATGTATTCAGAATATTGATAGACCTGCAGAAACAAATATAGAAAAATAATCTTTTATTGCATAATTTAAAGGCGATTTAAGGCCGTTTCGGGCAGTTTTTGTTCGATTTTGAAGCTGGAAAATGGAGAAAAGAGAGCAGTGACTGAGAGAGGGCCCACGCCGAGAGCGAACATGAGGAGCTTGAAGTTGGCAATCCAGGCTATGAAGAAGGAAGTTATGCCTCCGAGATGCATGGTGTGTAGATTTAGAGGGAGGGCTAAGAACATAAATATTACAGGGCGAAATGCGAGGAGTCTTACTGTACCTTCGGGGGCAATATTGGAAATAACATAGCAGCAACACATGCAGACTGAAACCAGTACTTAAATAAAGTTGTTAACCTCTCCTTCCATCTCTTAATTTGTCTTTTATATCTCTACGGCTTAATTAAAGGAATTTTACGAATAAATATTGTGGGATGTCGCAGTCTAATCATATTTAGCAAAAATTATAATATTATAGACGTTTTCCAAATTAAAGGAGCTAAAAAGCAATATCTTCTCTCATTTTTACGTATTAGATTGGTTGGTAAATAGGGTTGTAAACAACGGATATTAAAAATTCGATTTGAAATAATAATGAGTAAAATATGAATGCATTTTAACATTCAATTAATTATTCGGATATTATTAAATTATTTTTTTCTATTGATATTCGATATAATTTATCTAAAAATTTCAAACTACTCGAACCCGATTTGGTTTTGCGCTCGACTTGACAATTAGACAAGCCTTAAACAAACTTCTTTTAAATTTAATAAATTATATGAATAAAAAATTAAATAAGTTAATATTTGATTTAATTTGCCTCGTTTATACCCTTATTGGTAAATGTCAGCATAATAACATTTTCTTCTTAATAGCATAAGTCCCTTGAGCCACATTGTTGTTTTCCTTCTCAAAACCCTAAGCCCAAATAGCTTATCTGGTGTTTCAAATCTAAGACCTCTACCTTATTGTGCTAATATCATGGTTTCTATTAAAATGTCAATAAAATGTTAATTATTTTCTTTTTTCTTTTTCTTCTAATTATTGTAACGTGCATGTTGCGACCACGGGCATAATAAGAAATTACACTATGGATGGTAATATTCCATTCGTTACAAAATAAGAGACATTTATCCATTTTAATGAAGTAATTAAAAAAAATTAAAATTTAATTTGAAGTAAATTTATTTATTTTGATTGATGTTAAAGTCAATTTTATAAACTATATACTCCATCCGTTCCAAAAAAGATGAGTAAAACATGAAAAGTACGCAAATTAAGGAAATTAACTTTTTAGGAGATAATATATTTTTTAACAAGATTGTCCTTGTAAGTGTATTTCATAATGATAGAGAAAAATAGAGTTTTGATATGACATAAAGTGAGGATAAAAAAGTAATTACAAACTAAAAATGACAGAATAAACCATTCTTTTGGAAAAATGAAAAGAGTAACTGGACTAATTCTTTTTGGGACATATGAAGTATAAAATAAGCTCTAAAATTTTTAAAATTTTAGCAAATTTATATTATTTTTAGAAATTGACAAATCTAATTTGATAATTTATTTCTTTAATATGTTTTTTTGTAAACAATATATGGATGGTATTAAAATGATATACACGAGAAACAGGCACAGATGTTAATATACGAAGTAAAGGAATGAAAAATAAATGGTGTTTATCGACGGTAAATACGTCGCCTTTTTACCCAATTCGGTCCTCTGTTTGGCGATGGTAGTTCCCGTCTTCAGAACCGTCGGGCATATTAGGTCGATATACCTCCGTCGAGAATTCCTACGGTATGGACTTATAGCGACGGTATCTTGGCGACGATATTTTTTGTCCCATGGCTGTTTTCCGTCGTTAATGGTATTTTCTTAAAATTTCATCATAGGAAATGCATATGAATCCCCTATTTTCCACAATAACCTGTATTTTATATTCACAATAAATGCCCTGCTTTTCATAATATGTATCCAATCAATACTCATCAAAACCAATATAAACCATCATATATATGCAGTCATATTACTAAATACTTAGTCGGCCAAAAAATGACCAATAACTGATCTTTCTAAGGCAAATTAATGAGTTGTCGGTCATTTTTTTTTAAATGACGGAAGTATCATAAGTTCTATATGTAAATTTCCATCTGGTTGTAATTCAAAATAATATCATACACATTCATTGTTCAAATTTCAGCATCATGGTCATTTATGTTAATTGTAATTGACTCAAAGAACAAGAACACAAAACTATCTGGGAATTACTTATTATTGAAAGGACCATAAGTGGCTTATATAGCTTTACAAAGAGAATAGAAAACAGAACAGTCCACGTTCAGTGGTAACAAACTGGAATGAGTAAAAACAGCAACAATCCCTAAAGACTAGGACACTTACGAAACAGAATAACAAACTAAAACCAATTAAATCTTATCATTCCCTCCCTTAAACTAGACTGCATGAACAACTAGTTTAACTTTAATTTTGGCGCCTCATAGACTCCCAACTTGCTCCTCAGCTTCCGAAATGACTCCAGCTTAAGAGGTTTAGTTAGTATGTCCGCCACCTGCTCATATGTTCCACAAAACTTCAACTGAACAACTCCTTCATTCACCAGATCACGTAGAAAGTGAAAACGCACATCAATGTGCTTGCTTCTGCCATGCATTACGGGGTTCTTCGATAGTTTGATGGTTGAACTATTATCACAGAAAATTATGGTACTCTCACTGCCTCCATAACCAAGCTTCTTGAGCACCCTTTTCATCCATATTGCTTGACATGTGCATGCTGCAGCAGCAACAAATTCAGCTTCTGTTGTACTAAGTGTGACTATTGGTTGCTTTCGTGAAGACCAAGCCACTGCTGCATCACTCAGAATAAAAGCATACCCCGACGTGCTCTTCTTATCCTCCACAGAACCAGCATAATCACTATCAGTGAAGCCAATTAGCTCCTTATTCCCTCCCTTCTTGTAGAGAATCCCAAAGTCAGTAGTTCCTTGCAAATAGCGCAGAACTCTCTTGGCTGCTAAAAGATGAAGTTTTGTTGGCTTTGACATGTACCTGCTA
>JAUMHB010067854.1:1893-13639 GCA_032359685.1 Pittosporum tobira | reverse complement strand
CGACAACTAAAAACTTCAAAGTACTGACAATGGGCAATCACTCATTTATCTTTAGTTATATGATTATTCATTTTTTTATTTGTTCTATATGTTATAGTAACTATTAATCTTTTTAAACATATTAACTTTTTATTTTATTATTTTCAATTGCATACCTTGTACTTTGTGTATAATAATATGATATAAAAATATGAATACTAACTTATAATTTTTATACACACAGAAAAAATATTTTTAAAATAAATATATAGACCGAATTGAAAAACGTCTAGAAAAACGAATACTCCCCGAATACTCGTCTTATGCGCTAGACCCTCCATCCGCCGAGTTAGTCCGCCAACCGAGTTTTACAATACTGAGCTAAACTATTGGTCTTTTTACACTCTTTCCTGTTTCTCACTTCGGTTATCAAAGAGAAATTCTCCTTGGTATGAATTGATTGTAGGAGATTTTTGGTTTCTTCACGTGCTACTCTGACCGAAATAATTTATTTATTCTCCTTAATTATTAATTTATTCATACCTTTCTCCAATCAATAAACCCTAACCAAAATCCACAGACCTAGTGTAAAGTCCTTAAATCATATATACAGATTTTTCAGCTATCAAGAGTTCTTGAATCTAAAAGCTAAATTCGTTGATAGTAAAGCTTTCTTTATTTCACGAGTGATTTTGGTGATTTCTGCTTCATCGAGACATTAGGGAAAATTTTGGAGGAAATTTGGGGGATACAGGCAGGTTCCCTCCCTTTTGTAAACATAGGATATGAAAGATAAATTAAACCACCCTAGTATACTATAACTTATATACGGCAGTATCTTCTAAACTGTCATATTAAACTTATATATGACATGAACGTCTGAGCTGCCATATATAATCTGTAATATATACATGCAGTTCTTATAGTATTGCATAATATGAACTATATCGAACATTATACAAGACTCATATAGAGAGTTTTCAACATAAATTATGATTTTAGAGGTGGCTTACAAGTATAGGATCCTTATTAGTACTCGGAATTGTCTTGATTGGAACTCCATTAGGTTGAATTCATTCCCAATATATTTGGAATCCATATAAGAAAACATTGTATATTAATTAATACAGATATAATATGATCACTCGGAGGCAACAAGTGACAATCCGGAGACATGGTTAGGCCCAGGCCTCAGTGATGGGTCTGGTTGGGCACGTGGACCTAGTGGGGCTTCCTAAGTTTCGGTCCTAAGAGTCATAAAAATTTGGTACCGTTGGAAAGGTATATGAATCTACTTTTCAACGTTTCAAAAGTTGTGCAACTTGAGAAACCAAAAAAGTTATGTTAGTTTCTCCAAGAGATGTTCCAGTTGACTATAATACTTGAAAATATACATGCCTTCCCATTGCCCTACATCAGACTTCCCAACTTAAAAATAATTCTTCTTCGAATTACAAATGTAATATGAACAATTTTTTGGTCGTTGATAATTCGATTCGAGATAATGTTGCTGCAAATCCTTGAATCTTGAAGAATTTTGAACTTTCTAATATTCATAATAACAACCATCAATCACACGAATAAGTAATAATATATTAATAATCGAGAAGTAACTATTTGAGAAGATATGTCGTAGATGATGAAAATATTCAATCGTTATAATTAGAAATTGGCTTTTGAAAAGAATTTTGCAAATCATTGTCCACGAACTCATCAAAAATATCATAAATCTTCAAAGAAAATCCTTATTGACTTGTTCAAGATGATTATTAGCAATGATGAGATATTTGTCTTCTAAATATATTCATTATAAAGCGGTGGTGTTATGCAATGTATTTTTTATTTGAAAAATGAAACATACATATAAAATGGATACCTGTTTGGATGACTCATCACTCTCCATCAAAAGATTCATTAGCAATTTCTTGGTAATTACTTGTGTCATTAAAAAGATTCTTCTCTTGGATGACTTATCCATCCTTTGAATACTCATCATAAATTACTATTGACTCTCAATCATAGTCATTTTCCCTATACCTTTATGTTGAAGGGAGCTATGACACCGGCTTTATAAGTCACGGTGGAACCCTCTGGTCGAAGCCTCCTCATGAGCATTGGGGTAAGAATTCTCATCAGACAGTTTCGTAAAATAGCTACCACGACTTGACCCACCACATTCACTATGAGCCCCTTGGCGTTCAAACTCCATGGCAAGCCTCACAAGTTGTCTTCGAAGTTCCCAAATTTTTATCGTCTCGTGTAGTTCACAATGCTTCCTCTACCTCGTCTTGTCATCATGAAATTAGAGATGAATAAGAAAGTCCATGAACGTAGTATACAAGCTCTAATACCAAATGATGCAGGGTGAGTACAAGGGAAGAAAATGAAATTAATGAAAACTCTGAAAGAGATTGGACAAAAAGAAATGTACCTCAACTTTAGATCATCAACATACTCATATATTTCAAATAAATAATCTCAGTTCTCAGCTCTAATCCTCTCTATTTATAGTCTTAATTCATTAATAATAACAACTACTAGAATTAAACTTCCTAAGCTCCTAAGCATATTCAAAGCAAGAAAGGAAGATTGGAAGTTAGTCTAAGTTGATGGACGAATTATGCTGAGCTTTGCCGTGAGAATTTGGTACCATTGGAACGATAAATAAAGTTAACTTGCAACGCTCCGAACGGTGCACAATTTGAACCTCTATAAAGTAAGCGACCTCCATGTTCTAAAAAATGTTCCAGCTGCCTGCAGTCTTTCCTTTCTCGTAATGCATCAGAAGTATTCCTATTAAAGTCCCTCTCGGAGGCGCACTGATCAGTCAAATATCAGTTTTAAAAATCGACATTTAACAATAAAGGTGATTTGAGTTTTAAGAGTGGAGTAGTGTGTTACCGTTAGACTTTCATTGGGCCAAGTTGTAAGGAGATCGGTGTAAGGTATCGAGTTCGAGTTTTGTGATGAAATGATGATGTTGGGAAATCTCTCATTCCAATGTAATTCAAACAGAAACTTGAGGTGGTTATACATTTTAAACACCATTTTTTTTTAGAGTACTTAGGTGAGGCTGAAAGGGGTAAGGGGCCGCGGTTGGGGAGGGCGGTTTCTTACGTGCTTTGGTACGTGAGAGTCATTTTTCTCATGCCACTCGCGGAGTGTCTTCCATCATTATGATTAAGGAGATAGTATTAACTGAATAGTTTACCTTTAACTTTAGCTTGTATACTTTAAGATTCATAAAATCATCTTTTTCTTTTTCTTTTTTAATAAATATGTGACATATATTATCATGTTATATGTGTTGGATTCATTTTATATTTGCCTACGCCATTTTTAGGTGGAAATTATTAGACTTAAATCATTCGGTATAATTTATACTTACTTGAAAAAAAGTACTTTAATACAATGAACCAATAGTTTCATGAAGAATAGTTAATTTTGCGCAAAATACTTTGTTCTTTAACATTATTTTAGTATTATTATCTATACAGGATTGATTATTTCCCATCTCTTTTCTAACCCTACTAAAAAAATTATTGTTCAGGCGCCAGATGTTTCAAAGGCAAGCCCTCAATTATACAAAAATGTCATTAGAGTTCTTTGCAATGCCAACACTTCGGAAGGATTCCAACCGGCAAGAGATGCCACCTTGCCTGAAATTAAAATCCCTACTGACTCACTAGGGCCACCTCGTCTTGGCCAAAACCCCAACAACCGTTCAATCTTCGCCTTCTTTGCCGGTGGTGATCATGGTTATGTAAGAGACTTACTCTTCCAATGTTGGAAAGACAAGGACAATGACATTCAAGTACACGAGTACCTTCCAAAAGATGTAGATTATTTTGAATTAATGGGCCAAACTAAATTTTGCTTATGCCCTAGTGGATGGGAAGTAGCAAGCCCTAGAGCGATTGAATCGATATACGCCGGTTGCGTTCCCGTGATCATTTCCGACAACTATGTGTTGCCATTTAGTGATGTTCTCAATTGGAGCGAATTTTCTGTACAAATTCCGGTGGCTAAGATACCAGAAATTAAGAAAATTTTGGAAGGAATTTCCTCGGATGAGTATCGTAGAAAACAGAAGCTACTTAAGTTGGTGCAACGACATTTCGTAGTTCATCGGCCAGCGCAGCCATTTGATTTATTGGATATGGTTTTGCATTCAGTTTGGCTTAGGAGGCTTAATGTAATGATTCCTACAAGCTGAGTTATCTGTTCAATATTTACTAGTGGACACTAGAGAGTAAAATTACGTGTGCAATATAATAAATTTAGTTTATTTTAATATCAAATTATCATGGGGTTTTATTCCTATAGACTTATTATTCATGGAAAATGATATCTATCTAATGCTCCAAAAATTACTACTCCTTCTATTCTATAATAATTGACATTCCAAGTTCATGCATATGTATTAAGAAATCCGATTAATAACCCAACTTGATGACTAATGTTTGAGTAAAATTTAATTATGGCCCCTAAATGGAAAATTAAGAATAACAAAAACAAGAAAGAGAGTTTCTTGAAAAGATGAGAGAATAGGCGTGATAAGAAAGTATTTAATATGTTATCCTTGAAACTTGTAAATAATCATTAAAATAGAAAAAATTTCTTATTCTATAAAGACTATTATTATAGAATAAAGGGTCTAATGCACCCCATTCTACTATTTCTTAAGAACGGAAAAAATTAAAGTGTCCTGTATAGAGCAGACATACTTTCTCTTGGTGTACCGGAATTGCGGACGAGGTTTTCCAGTTTTCTAGTTGTGAGTTTTATTGGAATTTCTCTTCTTAACGTGGGATTTTATTCTAACTCCCTGGTCCAATCTATATATCTTTTGAATTTGGCACTTATATAATTTTCTGATATTAAATGAATTTTATTTTGTTGTAAAAATAAATATGTATACATAAGGGACACTTATGTAATTTTTTCATAATTGTAAATAGAATAATCAAAACACACGTGTCATTAAATTTTTTAGTGTAGATAACAATTTTATTTACAAATTCTAGATGTTTATTTATGTACAATCTTGATTTATGAACTATTAACAATATATATGAACTTGCGACATGTTCATATCATCTGATTGCTAGACCATGAGAAAACTTCCCAATCTGGGAAAATAGGTCTCCAAATGAGAAGCGAGACCGCCTAGGCGAGGCCGGAATAGTTACCATTTTCTCGTTCTTGATCTCCAGATCGATGGGACCCATCTCTTTCTTCATCGACTCCAAAAACTCCAAGTCTACGGCATTGCCTGAAATGTCTCTCACATAGAAAGCATTCACTGATTTCTCTCCCTGTGTTTCCACATCTGCTCGGACAACAACTAGGCCATTTTCTCGTAAAACCCTAGTTATATCCGAGAGCAACCCTATTCTATTGTTTGCACATAACTCTACCCGAATACCCTGTGTGCAACTACAAATTTAAGGAGTTGGAAAGATTAAATTGTACATAGTTGTGATATATATTAAGTCAATTGATTACCTCACAAACACGGCGCTCTATGGCAGCCTCTAAGCATTTTATGACTCGCTCCTTCTCGCTCTCTGTGTTCATTGCGCACCCATCTATGTGTCGTATGAAGTATTCCTGAAACAAAATCAGGTCAATCTGTTAAACACTAAAGAGCTTATACAGAAAATAATTGTACATATGATAAAGGAAGATCTATGTTCTAGGACTGCAATACATTTTCTTTAAAAACATGACAAATTATTAAGCATGATCGGAATCCCCCATTTTGGAGAAGTCTTGGAGGTGTTTTGAACCATTTTAAGCACATGAGCTATAACAGAAATGTTATTATTGACATTTGGATTTGTTGGAGCAGTAGCAAAAAATGTGAATTAAATATGTATTTCAATAACAATTAATTCAAGAAGTATTGTTTTGGATTGAAGCATGAAAACACTAATTTTAAAGTGATAATTGTCCTCACTCATTTGATAAAAGTTTGCTATAAAGTTACAGACAATTCACTTCAATTATGAAATTTTCCTTCAAAACCACTAAGGAGACTTATTTGGCATTAATGAGAATATATGAAAGAACTATGACTGAAGGAGGCTATTTTTAGAATTATGTAAGAATTATATGTATAGAAATTGTTGGTATCTATTTTCTTTCAAATTTGAATTAATATTTTAGTTCAAATTAAAAAAATAAAATTTTAACCGCCAAAAAAAAGTTACTATCAAAATAACTGACCAAGCAATACTCTAGTGAATTCTTATTTCAATTAAAAAATTATAACTCTTAATATAGTCGTCCAATCTCGGACATGCGCACACGCATTTTTGTGCAAAATTTTAAGTGCGTCATTAAAACGCCACATGTCGCCACGTATCCAACGCGTGTGCATTGCATTAGATTATTTCTATAGATTATCCATTTTGTCAATTAATGTTTGTTATGATATATCATATAAACTACAAAATAGTTTCATCCCAAACCAATCTAAAATGAAACTTAACACCAAATGTTCACATTTGCTATCTATCTCTAATAGGATTCAATGAAATTAAGAATGAATTGATCATTTGTCAAACCCCAATATGAAAATTTTGCATCTACATGACATGTACATGTACAGACTTGTGTTGTACTATATTGTGAAGAATTAAGCATGGCACTCCAAACTGTAAATTGAGTTGGTAATTCATACCTGAAATGCATAGCCTTCAGAAGAATTTACAGAAGCATGGAAAATCACATACTGCATATCCGTAAGCGTGCACACAGTATCAAACATGAGGCTCCTCCGATCCTCACACTGGACAGTAACAATCGAATAACCCTTCTCATCACAACTTCCTATAGCCACTCTTTTCTTCCTCTCCTCATCACAATCCCGCCCCAAAGGCGTCCACGGTGAACTTGTGACCTGCGAAGGCCGATCAAAGTCACGCTCCGAAAGCAAGAGTTGGTGCAACCGCCTCTCTACCTGGTGGAGATGAAGAAAAGTTGAAGATGGTTAGATTCGAGATAAGTACTGACAGATAAAATCATCTCTATCACAAGGTTGTGTGACTATAAATGTTGTAATATATTGAGCACATGTAAGAATATGAGGACAACAGTAATACCCAGGGATTTTGCACTCGGAATGCCTGGATGTTTTAGGAGATGGTATATATAGTCCAACTCAATAGTTGTACTATACCGCTCCCTAAAGCATGTCTGGACATCCCAAACGTAAAATGTACCTTGCACCATAATTTTTTTAAAAATACTATTCTTACTGACTCTATTGGATTTAGGTCTCATGTCTCAACATATTATGTTTCAAATTCACATAAATTTATTAAATTTTAATCAATAGAAATTTGAATGCTGTAAATTGCTAAAATGTTTTACTCATTCAAATATTTGTTGCTTTTAATCGTTCGATGAATCATATTAATTTTAAATCTTAGGGTTTCACCTATTAACTCTTCTATTGGAACGAACCCAATGGAGAGGGTATACTCCAGTTGAGACTGACAACATGAATTCAAAAGTATCCCCGATGCAATATTATATAAAATATTGGGAGATGGATCTTGTCATTGTCTCGAACATTACCATGGTCATGGTGCCTTCCCCTTCAGGGAGGCCTGCGGTTTTTGCTTCGTGCTTGTTACATGTACTATCCGGGCTAGGATTTGGGCTCGGAGTTGCTCTGAGGATGGTGGTCAGGTGTTCTTCGATGATGGCAAGGCGGAGATCGTCAATTGGGGTGTCCGTGGACTGGTCGGAGATGTAAGCTACACAGGCTAAACGTTCGTTATGGCTCCATGCATGGGCTTTTACAATGTTACAATGGAGATCAGCCAAACCAGCTGATATCTCTGAAAATAGACCAGGTCGGTCAGCTGCTGTCATCTCAATTGCTGTGGGTTCAGTCAGAGACTCAGATTCAAACACCATATTGGTCCGAGTCTTTAAATTCGCTACGTTTGCACATATAGCCTGCATGTTATGTTAATAATAAGCCCAATTAAAATCGCAAGACACATAATTTATGTGTTTCACCTCAATAAAATTTTGCCAAATTAAAATCAAATTTATTAATATTTTTTATATACATATATTAGAAAATCCTAATTTATCCAAAAGTATTATTAAACTTTGCTAAAATAAAGTTCAGACAAAATACGCATAAAAAGTTGGCTAAGTGGTATTTTGAACCTTATATTCTTATTCATTTTTTAGCATGAACCCCACGAAAAAAACGTTTATGAAATTAAACCCTGAAGTCTATAATTTTCATCCCGCAATTTACATTAAATATCATCGGTGCCTCACACATGCAGCTTTTGTAAGGGAAAAAAGGGGCAAAAGAGGACATATATTTTTTAAGCCCTGAGGATCTCTTTTGCTAATTTTTAAACTTTGGTGTGGGATTTGGTACAACTTCATACTTGGAGAGATACTTATACAATTAACTCTTAATTTAATAATGATGGGGCGTAAGGAAAAAAGGGGCAAAAGAGGATCTAATTTTTTTTTCTTTTATCATAAATTTTGATTCGTAATTTCGTTTTCAGTCCATAATATCAAAATGGTCGTAATTTTGCAGTAACTTTTTTGTTACGATCCCTCTCACCATAGGGTTTACTAATCCCTTACAGTTTGCCACCTTAACCGATATTTGGGCCTTGCTGATCTGTATCAAGTCTGTGGGAAGCTGTTGTGCTGGAGTGTGGGCTGGATTAGGCACACGCTTATTTATTTGTAGAGGAAACAACATAGCATACAGGTCTAGTTGTGGCAGGTTTAGGACTTGATTTCCTTAATAAGAACATCTCAAGCTGATAGGCAGACGAAGTCGTGAAATCGAACATTGGGGAATCTGATTCGGTGTATTTGTGGTGAGCATACGAGACAATAAAATAATGCATTACCTTAGGCAGAGTTTAAACACAACAATGTTGAACAAAGCGTTACAAGGAAGTCTCCGTTTTTCTATTATTTATAGTACGTGTCCTCAACATACTTATTAATTTGTTCAGTTTGCCTAAGAAAACTAGGGTTAGCAATGCATCTAATAATATGGTAGAACAGTTATAAGCTATGCATGTAGAGGTGAGAAGAAAATTAAAAAGACAAATGATCATTACAAAAAGCTTGTAGACAAACATCACTGTAGGCTGACTTTCAAGGAGGAGGGCCGTGTGACGGTTTTCTTGCGAAAGGAACGGCTTCCTGTTGGTACTTACAGGAAGTTGCAACAACGAAAGTGTGTAGCATAAAATGTTCTGTTGAGGATCAATGACAATAGTTATGTGGTAGATATGCCTGCAGGTATCAGGAGATTTCCAATGTTGTTGATCTTTACCCTTACTATTCTAGTAATGGTCCAATATGTATCATGAGTTTGTTAAACAACAGGATAAGGAACAGCCTGAGCATCAAGAACAACACGATAATAGCTGTTTGGAGCCAGATGCTCACTCAAGGTCGAGTTCTTCCCAAGTGGAGGAGAATGACACAGCACGCAAGTAGGAAAGGAAATAAGGAAAGGGGGAAAGGGCTAAACCATAACCGTTTCCAGCCCATAATATATCAAAATGGCCAGAATTTCTAGCACGTCAAAATTCATTGGTGTATACACCCATGATGCATGATTATTTTCATTTAAAAACAAAGTCAGAGTAGCGGTCAAGGCCGGTCAAACTTTGGTGAAAGTTCACCAAAGTTCTGATATTATCTTGTTTTAGTTCGTTATTTACAAATTCTATTCGGGTTTGGTGGTTATTTACTTATTATTCCACTTCAGTTTGCCATTTACAACGGTTCTACGGTCTTATGTATTTGCCTTGTTAAACCGTATATGGTAAGGTTACACGGATTGAAATCGTGTTTATTCTTTCTGTCATATATCTCTTTCTCTTTGTCAGAGAATTTGCTAATAATTGGCACTTATAGCAGCAATAAGGATAAGCTGATATTGGATAACAATGCTACCGATTAATATTGTTGTAGATTTAAATTGACTTAACCTGCTGAATATAGTTGATAACTCTGGTGTCAGTAACTTTGTTGCCACGGTCATCTTTAACGTGAAAAACTGTAAAAAAAGTTCACTGTGTTAAGCTTCCAAAAAGATTACATGAAATCTATAAATGATGTATAATTAAGTTCAAATATATCTGATTGTTTTACTAGGGAGGTGATATTTACACATCACTTTTAACAATTACACTCCAAAACAAAGTTAAATTGATGCAAATTATGTCAACTGTGGAGTGCAATTGGAGAAATTTAGAGGGTGAGAGTTCTTGTCCTTTAACGTACCATCCATAAACCACCCAGCATCAGAAGATATGTAGCCTTTTGAGATAGTGAGGTTCACATCTGTCAGCACTTGCACCACTTCCAGAAGAAGTCCCTGCTTGTTCACACTGTCTATCTGCATTCATGATGGCACAATATTACACATATGTAGTTAACTGGATGTATAAGTATGTCCATTCGTGAGAGGTCAAGAGTTCAATTCTCACTTAGCACAAAAACATGCAAAATCTCGTGATATCCGTGCCTTTTGGGTGGCTTAATGTATAGAATGGTTTTCGGTGTAACTCATAATTGGACTGGTTCCTCGAAATAAAAAAGGAGAAAAAGAAAAGAACTAATGGTACCTTAACCATGGTGCAGTCTTCTAAGCTTTCATTGTCAATGCAAACTCTGCATCTGCAAGCAAAAAAATGGCATCTCTCCATTATTACAAGGATCAAAAACAATCAAGGTTCAGGTAAGGATTTAAAATATTTCTTACGCTGGTCCCTGTAGCCTCTCCAGAAGACTATCAAAATCAGGATCAAAGTAAGGTGAACAAACATTATTCGTGCCACAATCTGCAAAATTTGTATAATAACTAGATTAGATGGTTCAAATGATGCATAGTGCAAAACATATGTGCATACAAAGTAAATTGCTTCCCTTTAGCAATCTAACATACAGAATTGGATTCCAGAGAAGTAATAATCACTTACCATCGGTCAATTATAAAAAATAATTGATATAAAAAAAATGTCACATTTACATAGAAACTAATTGGATATCATCAGATAGACAACAAACGTTTAATACCACTGATTTTAGATATGCAACATGTTCACATATAACTGACCAATGATACGTAGATTTTGATAATCCATTCCATTTGATGAGATAACACATTTTGCAATCAAATCAAATGTTCAATATAGACCTAATGGAGATTTATAATTTGAAGAACCTATCAAATTGTAGGAGCAAACAAATTAATTAATTTTATTATTTTATTATGGGTGTAAACTTGCCTAATCCAGAAGGCTTGATTTACATGTTAATACATGGGTAGCTAGATCTTTTTTCCCTATATAAAAGAAAGAATAATTGGGAGAGATGAAGAAAGAGATAAATTAAAGAAATCATATTTATATATTACCACGCGCGCGCGTGTTTCTTACCCATGAAAATGAAGTTCTGTATAGAATCAAGAAGATGGCCTGCCGAAGAACGAAGGATAAACCGAGCACCAAACAATGCCGTTAAGGAGAGAGAAGAACCAGAAAATTACTTAACTAACTGAAAAAATTTAGCTTATCTTCTCAAACATGAGAGAGAAATTTGTAATAGCTAATTTTGTGAGTTTATAAATGAGAGAGAGAGAAATTAGTGGCATAGATTGGTTTAATACGTAGTAGCATAGTAATTAAGATTTAAGTAGATATTGATTTGGTCGCTAACGAAGTTCTAGTCTAATGGTGAATACCGA
>JAUMHB010067843.1:3162-13640 GCA_032359685.1 Pittosporum tobira | reverse complement strand
ATAGATATTTATATGTTCTCCATTACTGAGATCAGATGGCTAACATCAAAATGTTGTTAAAACCATAGCACTTTTAGACAACACTGAAGGATATCATATTGAACTTTTAGATAACACAACATAATTTTAGTCGCATTTTTAAAATATGACATATTAAATTGACCATTATTCCGTTAGTGAATTTGTTGCAGTTTTAAAGTGACACAAATAAAGTTCATCACTTTTAAACTAACAAACGTAAAGGTTCACTTTAAAAGTGCAACTTATGGAGTCCGCCGTTTCACACAAATTTCATTAATCTAAATTTAAAATGAGACAAACTCCATAAGTCTCACTTTAAAAATGTAGCAAACTTGAGCCTTATTGAATAAAGCCACCCCATTTCAGCCATAAACGGTTGAGATCAGATGGAGCTTAATTTCTTTAAGATCAATCTTAGTCATGGACCAAGTCCATATATATATATAGACACACTTAGGGTTTTCAATAGCTTGAATTAGAGTCAGAGTGCAAAATGGATTTATTACATTCCATGTGGTGATGTTTCGTTAGGGTTTAGTCTTTTTTGCAATTCTCTTCCTGGCAAACATTACAACTCTGATGTAAGAAGTGATATTCCCACGTCATTTGTAAAGCTTCGTAATTTTTTTAATATGCTTAAGTAACCGATTTCAACTCAGAATCCGCAAGACATAAATCAACCATAGACTCAGTGTGAGAAGAGACCTTCGCAAACTAACAAATTTAATTGTAGAACTAATAATTTCCAGAAAAAAAGAAAAAAAAAAAAAAACTCGGTCTAATTTCTATTCTAAAAGTGTGACAACTAGCATAAGAAAGATACTCGTAACTTTCTTCTTTTATTTTTTTGTCAAAGTCTTTTGTGTATTGTGCACTCACTCTCTACCGGACCGCCCTCCTCCCGTTTTAGTTGTCGGGACACGAGACAGCGACATGCTTCCCACCTGCCCACGCTCACCCGACCCCACGACTCACAAACCCTAAATTTTTCCCACAAACCAAATTAAGAAAGAGAAAGAGAAAGCAAGGCAATGCATTGAAACTACGACAGTGAAAGGGAGAGTAAAACAAAAGAAAAAACCTCGACTCCCCAGCCACCAGCTCAACTCATCAAAACAACCATAGACATTTTCCTACTTAATTCCTATTCTTATATATATATATATATATATATATATATATAATTTTATTTTATTTATTTATTTTTTTAATTAACGTGTATAATTTTTTTAGGGGTCTTCAATCTCTCTCTCTCTCTCTCTCTCTATTAGATAGTAGTCCACTTTACACTTTTTCTTTAATGGCACTTGATTCTATCCATTCAAGGGTTTTGCATCTGTTCCTTGTTCTCTCCACTTAATTGTATACACACTCCTCTTTATTTCTCGTGTTTTAGATTCATCATCTCAATTCAATATTTTCTTTATCGTAATATTCCTTATAAACTATTGCATCTAATTCTGTCTTTTTCTTTCTCAATCATGATCATCACCAGCACCTCTTTCTCTATCTCTTAGAGTGAAGAACTCGAAACCCTCATAGGTTTAGCGTGTGTCAGAATTTTCTTGATCTTAATTACTAGTTGTGTCGATAAATTTTGGAAGCCTGGCTAATCGGTGGTGGGCCGGGCAGGTGGGCATGATGCCGGGAATGGAACCGGCATCGAGTCCGCCTATGATGAACAACAAACGCCAACGCGAGGTATCGATAAATGAAAATAGCAGCGGAGGTAAGGAAGATGAAGATAGAGATAATGGAGACGAGCCTAATGAGGGCGCGGTTGTGGTCGGATCTCGTAGACCTAGAGGCCGGCCACCTGGGTCCAAGAACCGGCCTAAACCGCCGATAGTCGTGACACGGGATAGCCCTAATTCGCTCCGTAGCCATGTTATGGAAGTTGCTAGTGGAACTGATGTGGCGGAGAGTATTGCGCAATTCGCCCGGAGGCGTCAACGCGGAGTTTGTGTCCTCAGTGGAAGCGGGTCCGTGGCCAACGTGACACTCAGACAGCCGGCTGCACCTGGTGCTGTGGTGGCACTACACGGAAGATTTGAGATTTTGTCGTTAACGGGTGCTTTTTTACCCGGTCCAGCCCCACCAGGCTCAACCGGGCTCACAGTGTACTTAGCAGGTGGACAAGGGCAGGTAGTGGGGGGAAGTGTGGTGGGGTCACTTGTAGCGGCAGGGCCAGTTATGGTCATTGCGGCTACTTTTGCTAATGCCACTTACGAGAGATTGCCTCTTGAAGAAGATGATGAGGCGGGCGGGCCGGGTCAGACCCAGCCGCCTGGGAATTCAGGGGGTTCGCCCCCTGGTATTGGAGGGCAGCAACATCTGGGCCTGCCGGATCCTTCAGCTCTCTCCATTTACAATTTGCCTCCGAATTTGATACCTAATGGTGTGCAGTTGAATCATGATGCATATGCTTGGGCTCATGCTCGGCAGCCATATTGAAAAAAGAGAGCAGAAAGAAGGTAAGTTGAATGTTTGATTATGCTGTTTGTATTTGGAAACTTGAAAGAACGAAAGTGGAAAGAAATATCTATATATATATATATATATAGGAAGATTGAACCGAAGAGGACAAGGCATACTTTTCTATGTATATTAAACTTCTTTGTTTTGCTTCCTTAAATTTGTGTTTGAAATAAAAATGATTGTTTTGCTTTGTTCACTGTTAATGTTTTCTGACCTTATAATTCGTTGATCTATGCACATATATATAGTTAGTAACGAAAAAAGATTTTCTCTTTCCCCTTTTTTTTTTCGTGTGATTTTTTAATAGGTTATGCTTTATATAGTTTGGTATTCGAAGGACAAGATTTCAAAGATCTGAACAAAACTATGTCTGCTTTAGTGGCTTCATTTAATAGGTTTCGATCCGTTAATTTAAAATTGAAGTTTCTGAAAACCAACTGTTCGTAGCTGTTCCTAGCTTTGTGATATAAAAATATTATAGATTGTTACAGTATCATTTTAGTAACAAACAAGGGCTTTTGGTGTAGTCTTTTATGTTTCAAGTATTGTTACTTTCTAACCTAGCTCTAGATTTTTTTTATTCGTGATACACACACACAGAGACACACATACACACAAACATACATACATGTGTGTGTGTGTGTGTACACATGAGAAAGACCTAAGTACTTAATGAGGAGTGTGTGTGTACACATGAGAAAGACCTAAGTACTTAATGATCGAGAAGGAGTTTCTTCTTTTTGTGTTTTAAGCAAGTAAAAATCTTACCTTTGCATTCTTTACACATTCAAAATCAATGCTTAACCTAGTTCTAGATTTTTTATTGGTGATTTAAGTACTCCTTTTTCTTTTTAAGTAAGTAAGGGAAGATGTTAATATATTTTGAGTTTTTAATAAGAGGTAGCATGATATCCACGGTTGGAAATTGTGTTGGTACTAAGCAGCTTTGTAGAAAGTCCCTGCAGGTATTCTCCTTTCATTAGGGGCAAACTTATCAGCTGATATTTTCCTAGTGATTTAAAGGAGTAGTATTTAATTCTAGCTAAAGATGTAGCCAGTTATAGATGAATATAATATAATATAAACTTCTAATTATTATATATATATATATATATATAATCAACTTCTTATGGACTTGAACTATACACTTGGAGCTTTGAACCCTGACACCTACCTCCAGAAATAAAGACAAGATCAGAAACGCCTACAATTGTATGAGGATTTTATATGAACATGTATAGGTTGACTATATTTAATTAATAATGATGTAAAATTTGATTATTGTGATCTTGATCTCAGGATAAGGTTGAAAATGAGTAATCGATTAAATTTTATCATAAGGTCAAATCTGCTGATACTAGGTAGGAGATAATTTATAAACCCACATTAAGTTTGAATAAAGGTACATGTATACCTCCTCTTTGTAGAAGCTTCAATGTTGGATCACTGCAATATGTCAAGCAAAACTCACCAGGGGATGTCTTTAGGGTAATAAAGGGAAGACAGACCCATGTGAATCTTATGCCAATTATGTCTGTTTGTAGCTTTGCAGTTCTTTGTATTTGGAAAAGGAATTGAACACAAAGATTGGTTTTCTAGCGGCTTCTTATATTTAAATGATTAAATATAAGTGTGCAAGTAAAGATGGATATGTTAGAGATAATGATAAGATATATACATGTATTTCTAGTTTGGTACATTAGAGATAAGTACTAAAAAGATTAATCATATCTATATTACTAGAACTTATGACTTTAAATACTGTATTATGTTTTAATAAATCATAAGTCAAATAATAACTATTGTTTTCTAGTGTTGTGTAGGACTTTATGACCGAAATTTGTATGTTCTCGATTATTATTTTTATTTCTTATATTATATTTCTGTTCTTCTTCCTTATTTCAGTCTTTTGCTACATTTCAAAAGAAAAAAAAAAAGAAAATTTTATATTGAGATCTTTCTTTTAGGTCCTCTAAAGTGGCCTTATTCTTTTCAATTATTGTTATCAAGTTCTTTTATTTGTGCTATTATGTACCTGTGATTTGTATCACTTCTTTGCGTGGATACAAAAGTTGGATCACTTTTTGTATGAACTGTGGTACGCCGTTAGACGCGTCAGTCTTGAAGATGAACAAGTCATATTGGCAGAATCAAGAAGTTGCAGATCGATCGATTTCATAATTTACTTTTTCCTTTGTTTGTATTGGAAATTATATATATATATATATAAACAAGATGAACATTTTTTTTGACCATTAGAAATATGTAAGAAATAATTATTAAATATTTCATAATTATTTCCTTTGTTTATCTTGAAGGGGAATGTGAGAGATAGTGACAAGATATAAATTCATCTCTAGTTAGTTAGTACTAAAGAGATAATGTCTTATAAATATCACAAAGACTTGTGACTATATAGATTTTTTAATAAATTATAATGAATTATAAGTGAAATAATAATTATTTTTTATGTGATGTAGACCTTTATAGTCGAACTCTATACGTACCATACTATCATTTCACATCTCGTATTTATATTTCTATCATATTTAAAAGGAACTAAAATGAGTAGAGAAGATAATAAGGAGAACAAATAGAATCTCTCGTAGCAAGACAAACAAATACCTATATAATTTTCTTTGAGTATTTTCCTTTTATATATATATATAGATCCGGATCTACAGTAAAAATGTGGCTGAGATTCTTTCGCCGACCAAAATAATTTCAGCTACCCATAGGTGATTTAATGTTTGACGCTAAGTATAATACTGCCCTCTACCACAAGAAAGTAACAGGGTACGCGCAACAATTTCAATTGTTCCAAATTGTCTCGGCCATAAATGGCAAGTGGCTGGGACATGTCATCCGTGTCATTCTTGGTTGCTTACCCTACTCCCTTCCTCACTAACATACCTGAAATTTCATTCGGCTCAAATTCTCATTAAACTTTCATTTCTTTTATGCTCTGTATCTCTTTATCCGATTGATTTTAAAGACTACGGTAACAAAATGGAAGATTTGAGAAGGAAAATAGCTATTACATTCAATTTTGGAACAAATTGATTAATTTTTGTCAGAGAGATAGAGCTCATGCATGAATTGACTGGGCTCCTACAGTTGACTTGTGCTGAAATTGTTGGAACAGTAGCAATTATAGTCGGTGCATTCTTTAAGAAGATTATAACTCATAATCATAGCCGTCCGATCTCACACATATGCACGTGCATTCGTGTTAAGTGCGCAATCAAAGCGCCACATCATCCACGCGTGTGCGTTGCACTAGATTATTTCTATAGATTCTTCATTTTGTCATTTAGTATGAGTATTTTGGCCCATCATATAAACTACAAAATAATTTTATGTCAAACTAATGTGAGATAAAAATTAAAACTAAATATTTATATTTACAATCTATCTTCAACAAATAGGATTACTGTACTTGGGAAAGGATAGAAGAAGGTTGTTTGGCAGGGTGAACTATTTTTATGCGCTTACGATATAAAGCACCAAATCTTTCTGTCCTTTAAATTACTTAATGGACAATTGAAATTGCGTTGATCAATTGAGAGATCCCAATCACTTTTAATTGTGAACCAAAACTTAAAAATAATTGTACAATAACATGATTAAATAAAATAAAATAATTTTATTTAATTACTTGTCCACCTCATCTTTGAGAAGCACAAACACCTCTTCTATTTTCTTCATACATATTTTGAGGATGAACCCCATCCAATTCTAATTGCTCAGCACTTTCAATAATTGAAAATCAAGAAGGATCTCAAAGTGATCTCAACTTTCTAATCATATTAATTATGTTGGTACTCATGTATACGAAAAATATAGTGGATCGCCATTTCGCTAAAATCTAATCTTTGTGGATTTGATTATGATTGTTTGCTCTTGATTTGCTTTTTTAATTTTTTTAATGGATATAGACACTAATTTCACCATAAATTATAATTATATCATATTAAATCATAAATCAAGAATCGACTCTCACACGAATCACATTAATAATATAATAATGGGTTAAAAATTTCGTTGATAAGAGGGATAAAACTCCGCACCATTAGTTCAAACCATTCGAATCATAATCTCATAAATGAAAAAGAAATACCAACAATGAGGAGAAATAAATCTCCATTTAATTAAATAAAGGAAAAAATAATTTCACATATTGTGTGTGAGAGACTCGAACTTGAGAATTTTTAAAAATAAGAAATCAGATAGCTTCAAAAATTCTGCTTGTCGTGCATGACCCAAAAAAAAAAAAAAAGCTAAATTAGTTGATCAAACACGTGTCTATTTTATAAAGCTGAAAGAATGAAGTGGAATATACAAAATTTGAACCTCTGAAAGGATGATTAATTTTCTCGTGGCCATAAAGACTATAACTCATCTATAGTAGCTCTATCAATTCCTGATCCCATTATAGAAGCTTAATCTGTATGTAGGAGGGTATGTACTGAGTTGTTGAGATTTAACTCGTATAATTTATCGATTTAAAATGATATTTGTTTAAGTCTTGTTTAATTATTGAGTTGAATACTAACGGAGTTCAAATAATTTGAAATTTTTCAAACAAGTTTCACCAAACATTAATATATAAATAAATAATAAATTCTCAATAATTAACCTCAATTTAAAATATATTTATATGTTACTCATTCAAACCCAAAACAAATTTTTAACCTAACAAATCTAAATCGAACCCCAATCGATTGATTCTTCATATCCATCCATTCCATTAGATCTGATCAAAAGTTTTCCTAGTGTAATACTTAATAATCACACAAAAAGCATTTACTCCGATATACTAAGTTCCTGTTTAGAAGTAATTATTAGAATTGGTTATAACTTATTTTTAAAATAAATTATCTTAAAAGCATTTATTATTTTTTTAAAATTTTAAAAAGTTAAAAGTTGAGTCTAATAATATTTTTAACTTATTTGAAAAATTTGATCAATAAATACTTTTTTTAATTTATAATTTATTTTACTTAAAAAATAAATTTTAAACTGTGCCAAATGTGACCAACTCTCAAAGGGATCCTAGATGTATAGAGCAAACATGGAGGACCCTCTTCACATGAATTCACGTGTCATCGTTAATAAATATTGATTAATTAATTAAAAATTAGTAGCTTAACTATACTACAACATTCCAATGTCTAAAGTCGTAATGGGATGGACCCTTCCTTCAATAATTACTTAGTGTTCTATATTAAAATAATTTACCTAGTTGTTAAGACCAATAAAACAAATTGATTCCCCCTGTTCACATTTTCAGCTTTTTAAGTTTAGGCTCGGCACCACTTGCGTTTGCCACACCTTGGCCATCTTTTGATATGTTCCCAACGTTGTTCTACTAATTTCTATTTAACTTTGATTAAATTTAGATAATATTTTATTATTAAAATTAGTTAAATATTAAAATTTATTTAATTTTTAATTATGTTTTTATAATTATGTTTGGGACCAGGCGATTCTATCATTATCTACGTTCGTTTATAGATTTTTAAAACACAAATTTTTATTATAACTCAACATATATATTAAAATAAAAAGGTTCACTATTCACTATCTTTGACAAAATAAGAGGCCCACTAATTATGCATGCATCAGCATGAAAGCGAATCCACTAAATTTGCATTAATGAAATGTAGACCACCCATTAGCGTGGATTATATTAATTATATTAATCTGAGAAAAAAAAAAATTAGTTCAATGGTGGGGGCTGCAGCACATAATAAGCGAAAATCAAGAACATTTGGTTGCTTTTCTTGATGTCAATTCCAAATTGATGGTGAGATTCAATTCAATAAAACAATGTGCTTGTTGTGGAGTCCACGTCACCATCTTCGTCAATCCAATAACCCCGAGGTTTAACCTAATTTTTGAAAACCAATCAATGTCATCGCACTCCCTCTCCTTGAGTGTGAACCTTGAATTTTAGGGTTATTTGGGAACAAATTATACAGTACAGTAGTACATGTTTGGCTAGGGTAAATAGTCAACAAAAGAAGAAAAACCCTAATATTATAGTTCTATAATTTTTCAAGTGTAAATTGGTGATTTCAATATTAGATGGTCAAGAAATCTTTAGTCCATCACTAATTAAAGATTATTTTGCATAAAGATATATTAAGTGATCTTAATATATACTCATTAAATTTTTTAGTGGATCGATTCATCATAGCTTCTTATCCAAAATGCTAATTCCATATTGGCTAATATATGATACTATAAACTGATGGAGACCTTGAGGAGGAAATTAATAATTTTAACTGTTTAGAGAATTTAAATTAGGTAATTAAAGTTTGAATGATTTTACATTATTCTTCATTTCATCTCAGAAAGTTCATTAGTATCACTTTATCACAGATTAATTAATGGTGAAACTGAAAAGTAGTACTAGATAATTAATCAAGGGGTAAAAAGGCATGCCTAAGCAAAACTTTTCAACTCACCGAAATCTTAATTTCTTCCATTTTAGGAATAACAGAACTATTAAATTAACCCCTTTCAAGCACAATCTCTTAATTTAAGATGAAAATAATAAATGTCACTATGTTAATTGATTAACGCAGTCAATTGCTTTTAGCACCTAATTTAAGGAATCATTTGATTATGCTTCTTTTTATTTAAAGAACTGCAACAGAGATTATATAATGAGTAAATTATTTTTATATTCTATTTTTTTTCTAGGTAGAGCCACTGAAACTGTGAAATAGTACTTAAAGACAAGTATACATTAATAATTAATTAATAAATGATATACTCCATTCGTCCAAAAAAAGATGAGTAAAATATAAAAAATACGTAAATTAAGGAAATTAACTTTTTAGGAGAGATTATATTCTTTTAACAAAATTATCTTTCCAAGTATATTTTATAATGATAGAGAGAGAAAAAGAAAATTTTAATGTGACATAAAATGATGATACAAAAATAATTATAAATTAAAAATAATAGATTAAATTATTATTTTTTAAATAATAAAAAAAATATCTGAATTCATTCTTTTGTGGACATAAAAAATATATCCTAATTAAAGGAGAAATGATCGAGGTTTTTAAATATTGCTAGGTATTTAAAGAAGAATGATCCGAGACTTACGTATCACCAGAGACATGGTGCTCAAAGAATCCAGCCTAGGGGAGGGAGTGTCAGAAAAAGTAACACTTATACTTCAAAAATCAAGGAATTGTTTTATTTTTTATAAGCGGGTTTTGGTCGTACTGAACTACATTAATTTAACATTATGTGTGGGTTGTGTGTGTGTGTGTGTGTGTGTTTATTTTAATTACAACCACACTAGGGGAATAAATATATAAGTTTTTTCAGTTAACTAAATAAATAAATTGCTTGAATTCATTTGACTACAAAGGGCCTATGTGCAGTTCTAAAAACTAATGCCTACTATCGATTGGTTAGCTTGTTAATTTGAACTCCTAAGCATATATCACACACATAAATTAACTATAATATTGTGTTTGATTCGCATTCATTGTCAAAAATGAATGCAATAAAATTTTATAGTAAAATTTAATGATGATTGGAATGAAATAATTAACTAATTATATAATTCACTTTCTCCAAAAAGAATAAACATTCACTTTTCATTCCATCTTCCTCTTTTTGTAACAAAAATTTTAATACTAACAACACATTTCCTTCCAACTACCACTCAATTTTAATATGAAATTTCATTCCATTCATTTTACTTAAGGAATAAGAACCAAACGCAATATAATAAATAATGATCGGACTAATTTTATATTTGAAATATAAGGATTTTATTTAGGGGCTCTTTGTTTTAGCTTTCTAGAGTTCTAAATGGGTATATGTGCAAAGAGTCGTTAAAAAAGGTTTTTTGTTTTAGAAGTCTGATTCTTGCTTTTCCGTCTGACCGAATCAGTAAATCTTCTATGCCTCTACATGCGAAAATAAATTTTACATGTTGGTTTAAAATA
>JAUMHB010067832.1:0-13640 GCA_032359685.1 Pittosporum tobira | reverse complement strand
TATTATTATTATTATTATTATTATTATTATTATTATTATTATTATTATTATTATTATTATTATTATTATCATTATTAGTAGTAGTAGTAGTAGTAGTATTACTACTATTATTATTATTTTCACTATTATTATTATTATTATTATTATTATTATTATTATTATTATTATTTTCATTATTATTATTATTACCATTAATAATACTATTATTATTATGTAATAATAATATTAGTATTATTATTTTATTTCCATTAATATTATTACTATTATTATAATTACTATTTCCAGAATGGTCAAATTACCAAAATGCCACTGACGGCATATTTACCAAAATACTCTTCTGTATTTTTTACCAAAATATCCATCTACAGTAAATTACTAAACTGCCCTTGAGGCATATTTACTAAAATGCCATTGTAGCCTATTTACTAAAATGTCACTGCAACCTATTTACTAAAATGCCACTGCAACCTATTTACCAAAATGCCACTACAACCTATTTACTAAAATGCCTCTGTTGCACTATTTACAAAAATGTCATTGTGTCATTAATCACAAAATTGTCATTTGCCCTTATTTACTATAATGCCATTGTGTTGGTAAAAATTGGTAAAGAGCCTATTAAAATCATTTTTAAATTGAAAATTTAATTTTCTTAATATCAAAAAATATTATATTCAATTAAATTCTATTTTATTTAGATAATAAATTAGAATATTTAAGAAATATGATTTTAATTCTTTTTAATGATTTAAATATCATTACGACGTGTTACACACCATATTTATTATTTTTAAATATCGTATATTTTTATATTCGAATGTTATTTTCATTTTTCATCCGAACAAGGATCCGATAAAGTATTTTAGGATCAATAGTACCCTGGGATAAATATGAGGAATAAATTAGACGGAATAAGTCAAACGACAAATTGTCAAATAAGGACAATTTTGCCTTTTGAAATTTTGTGTGCGTTCATGTCAATTTTAATTAGGGACTCCAAGAGGCTTATTATTATTCTGAGAGTGAGCGAGATATTTTTAAAACGACAATACTAATGTTAGGTCGTTATTGTTATAGGAACGTACATGAGTGAAGAAGGAAGACCGTCGAGCACAAAACGCGTTACGTGGAAAACCTAGGGAGCGTTATTAAGGCAAGTTTATTATTCCCCCTTATGTATAAGTTATTGTTTCACTTATGCATGCCAGTTATCAGCTTTTAATACGTATGATTTAAATTCCAGTAAACGTGTTTGCCATGAATGTAAAATTTCATTACTTGTGCATTATTTGCTGTTTCAAGTTAAATTCTTGAATTATTATGCATATCTACCATGTATAAGCACGCCATGTTGTTGAAAACGTTTATCAATTCACATGATTTATTATAATTTGAGATCGAACATTGAACAAAATTAAAGACTGGTGTGCCGGGACCCTACATGGTTAACTAATGTAGTTGTGACGTATACGGGCACGAGTTGTTAAACTTGACTGTGTGTCGAGGATGACGAAATGACTGTGTGTTGAAATGACTTAGTGTCGGGCAGAAATGCCACCCAATTTATGTTCAATTGTTCAAGATATTTATCGTTGAATGACATGATAGGACATTTACTCATATATCATGCATGCGTTGATGGAATTCATTTAACTCGTGAATTCAAAAAGTAAAGTTTTGATAATTCAAAACTATACCATTTTAACTTTTTGACTAGAATGATCATTTTTATTCAAAATAGAATAATTTCTTGCCGGGCATCTTTCGCTCATTCTTGCTATGTTTTATAAACCTTCCAGAACTAGTCGAGTGAAGCGAATCCTTGAAGGGCAAAGGCAAGGTAGAATACTATTAGAATGTTCCCGAATTGTTCTAGCTTGAGTGTTGTAATTGATTATTTTACGACTCATGTTTGTACTTAAAATCATGTTATTGTAAAATCTTAATTATTTAATTAAGCTTTATGCTTCCTCTGAGTAAATTTATTCGTATGAAAGATCCTTATAAGATATAACATGGCGAGTTGTCCAACATTGTCAACTCTGAATTGCTGAGATGATATCTGACGACCAAGTTTCCACGAGGATTCAGAGGTGAAAATTTGGGGGCGTCACAAGTGATATGTCAAATTATCCCATTGTTCAACGTTTTCTTACCATTTTCGTAATCTTTATCTTCTACAAGTAAGGATGTCGATAAGGATTGGAATTTATTGGCTAGTTACCATTTAGGATGGGTATAAAGTGTTACTGGCATCTCTTTGGTGGTAGCCCTATTGGCATCTCTTTGGTAGTAACCCTTAGGGCTTCTAGAAAATGTCCTCATAGCAATCAATTAATTTTTGGCTTCAAGGCATTTCTCATGTCCTTATTCTTCCTCCAAGGCGTTTAACTGCAGTAAGAAGTAAGTTTTTTCTAATGATCTCCATATATATTTCTTTTGTATCTGTATACTAAATAATTGTTCTTCAAATTTCTAACTTTCTCCAGTTACCTTAGCACCCTTCCAAGTAAGTATTGTTTATCTTCTTTGTAGATCAAATAAGATGGGGCTGACCTATTCTATCCATTGGATTCCTAACACCAAATCACAACCACTAAGGGGAATCACATACATTTTTATGTGTAAATTTCATTTCCCATTCTACATTAGAATTTGCTAATTACTTGCTTACATTCTAATTTTTCTCCATTAGCAACTGAAACTTTCATTGCTTTGTGGTGCTCAGTGTTCATTCCCAATTATTTCACTAGAGATTGGGACAAAAAATTATGTATGGACTTCGTGCCGAACAACATGTTGATATTGGTCCTCTTAATTCGACCCTGTTGTCTGATGGTATAGGGTCCATATATCCTTGTTAAAGTACATAGAGATACCTTTTTTTTTTCTTTTTTTTTGGTTCAATGTCCTTTGTTTCTTCCTTATCTTTTTCTTCTAACACCTCTACAACCTCCTTCCATGAAACCGACACCTCTTCATCATCCACCTCTCTTACCAACATAAATAATTGTTTAGACCTAGAACTATGCCAAAGGTTAAATAGTAACATAGCCTTTTTTTCTCTTATCTTTACCATTCTTATGTTGTCAGTCTTTCAATGGGCTAAACTTTGTTATTGTTGTTTATTTTAGTTAGGGGCAACACATTTTTGTTGGCTAATCTAAAAGGCTCGCCCAGAGCCTACTGTGTTGAGTGAAAAAATGATAGTTCCTCTCACAAAATTTTCTTTTCCCATATTCTTCAAGGTTTTCAAGTAGTTCTCTTGCCCCTTCGCTATACCCATTGCCTCTAAGTGTTGTGGATTTGAGAAAATACAAGGCTTGTGATATCTCCTCTTTGAGTCTACTTAAACCTCAATGTAGCCTTTATTTTGAGTTAACATGTAGCTCTTCAATTTCTCAAACTTAATTATATACTCCTCTATTATCCCCATTAAACCAAATTGTTACATTGACCCAAAAGATTTCTAGTAAATAGTTATAGTGAACTCCTCTAAATAGAAAGATGCATATGGCACCTTAGCTTTCAGATCAGATAGTTGAAAGAATTTGGTGCATTTCTTTTTCCAACCCCTAAGGTCAAGCTCCAAATCTGGAAAATTCCATTTTGGGGTTGGGGACATTCAAACAAGGACTCTTATGGCCTTGCCACTCAGGGCTATACCCCTAGTTTGTTTGATATCCCCCATAGGCGTGCGGTGATTCATGAATGAGAGTATTATGCGTCCCAGGTGGACAAGAGTTCATGGTGATTGTTGAAAAAATAGAGATATGTGGATAATATGTGTTGATGGTGTGTGAATAGAGATTTTGGTTTAAGAGAACAAACTCATGTGCATATGGAAGTGAGGCAATTAATATCTCCAAGAAGATGGTAATTTCAATTGCAGACTCAAAGTTAATTTGATTGATACCTATAGATGCAGTAACTAGGTTTCCCCCTTTCATGGCCTCAAGAGCCTCTACAAACTTCTTGTTCAGCTCCTCAATGAGTCTCCAGTTCATCTCTTCAATGGTTGAATGTATTTGGGCAATTAAGAAATTGAGGTGCCCCTCCATGGTGTCTTTGTGAGTTCTCACCATTTCTTGGTTCTTTTCTATCGCCGCCTAAATCTGTTCCATCCACCCTTCTAGGGCCTTGATGTCCTTCTCATGCTTTTCGATGTTGGCCTTGTATTTCTTATTCAAGCTGAGGGTTACTCTAATACACAATATTTTTGTCTAGGGTTTGTTTTGTTTGGAGAACAATGATAGATTGGGGAAAAAGAAATAAGTTGCGTAAAAAGAGAAGATGGTACAAACGAATAATTAAAATTATTTCATTTCGTGAGGAAGCCCTTCTTATAATTGCTCTAGTTTTATACCACGGATAGTGCCCTCGTGCACTTTCCACGTGTAATTGCACAATCAAATTTCTAAGCAAGAAAGTAAATAAATGACATAATAAACGAGCCAACAAGGTCCCAATTGACTATCCACGTCATCAGTCCACTCAACGACGTCGTTTGGCGAGTCCTTCGGCGAGTCCTTCCTTCCAACCCAACCCCACCCCCCTCCCCCAAAATTAAATTCAATTAGGGCTCCAACATGTCTTTCTCAATTATGCCAAATTCATTTGACTTCCGTCCTTCCCTAGGGTGACAACCTAAATCGGTATCTATCTATAGATCAAATGACGCGTTGATATAACTTGTTGCCAAACGATTCAACAAGTATCAATGATTTAAAATACAACTAAAATTACACAAAAACTTGGAATGGGTCAGGGTAAGGAGCTGATTGTAAAATTTGAAACTTTAAGACTAAAAACTCCAAAATGTTGAAACAACGAGGCGGGTTTACTATTATTAACCCAAAGTAATACTCGTTAATTTTAATTTTTTTTTTTTTTTTTTTTGATTTTTCGTTCTGGCTAGAGAACTATGGTCCATTTCTCACTTTAGCGGCTTAGCTGAAAGCCAAAATGAAATGTAGCGGGAATTAATTTTAAAAATACAATTCAAATTCTTTACTTCTTGTTCTGATCAGCTGCGATACAGAGTTGTAGTATTTAAAAAAATACTATCTGGAAGATACAGGGAAAAACCGTCAGCAAATACGCGGATTTGATAATCTCCGATTAGTCTCCGTTGTTGTTTTCCATGGCGAGGAGCAAACATGTTGCCAAACGAAGCACCGGTACCCGCTCCACAAAAGGTCCACATCACTTCCATCTCTCTCTATATATTTCGCTTCAGTGTAAACCCTAATTCTGTTTTTTTCTCTATCATCTCAGCCACATGGAATCCGGTAATACTCTATCTCTCTATATGTGTGTACAAATATATATTTGTACATTTATTAATTGATTTTGCGTCTCACCTGACGAGTAATTCTACAGAGTTCTACAACACGAGGTGAGACAAGTGTGCGACGAGGTGATTTTTCACATTCATATTCTCTTCAAAGTTTTAATTTTTATTGAAATTGATAAATTTTGAGGCGGTTAATAAGGTTTGTATGGTTTGAAATTGTTTTTAGGAGAGGAGCAAAAACGGAGAAAGCCCCACCGTTACAGGCCGGGAGTGAAGGCTCTTCGTGAGATTCGGCAGTTCCAGAAGACCTGGAAGCTTCTCATTCCCTCTGCTCCATTTATCAGAACAGTAATTACTCTATACATTTATGTGTGTGCTAGTGTGATTGTGCTTTGTTATATGTATTTAATTAGGTATCTGAATTTTTATTCATAGTAACTTTAGATAATTACTAGATCGTTTAAGAACTGGATTAGCCTAGGTGGATTATGTTCCTAGTATAAGTACATTAAAGCTTAGATAAATGACATACCTAGTGCAAAAGGCTCCCGCTAAATAGCAAGGATCTGGGAAGAGTTAGATGTATGCGGTCTTACCTCTATTTATCGATAAAGAGGTTGTTTCCGTGACTTGGACCCGTGACCAAGATTCAAGAAGTGAACGCTTGACCATCACACCACGCACAGCCTTCACATTAAATCTTAGATATAAAAAAATATAGACTGACCGGAACAGTTGCGGTATGATCTAATGAACACAGTGGTAGTCTGGTAGGCTCTTGTTTGATGTATATAGCTAGGTATCCTTACTTTTATTTGATAGTAAATTTGGACAATTACATGATCATTTCTGCACTGGATTAGCTTAGGTGGATAATATTCCTAATATAACTACATTAAAATTTAGATGTTAGAAGATTTGGGCTGAGTGGCTACGGGACAGTTGTGATAATTTTTTGCAAACATAATTTCATTAATAACGAAAGATACAATAGAGGACACCAAGTTCCACTTATTACGTCATGACTTAAACCTTAAGTAGACGAGTATTCATCCTCCCTTCATCATCAAAACATAAACATTCCGACATAAAACTAGGTGGAACAGAGAAACACATAATATTGGTGTCTTGATAGCATGCCTCTCTAGCCATACGATCAGCCACTCGGTCGATTAATTCCATGCTGACCACCCAATCTTGTTTCAATATTTTCCTGCAGTCATTTACAGTATTGGTAAGGATAGAGAAAACTTGAGTATTTGACATGATTAAAGCATACACATACTGTGGGTCAGTTTCTAAGATAATGTTCCAACAACCCTTTTCCCAAGCTAAATTTAACCCATCTGGAACACCCCATAACTCTGCTAAAGGTATGGAAATGCCTTTGAGTCTGCAAGCGATACCGCCCTTCCAATCTCTTGCATGGTCCCACAAAATGGCTGCTGAACCACCCCTAGAATTCCCTTGAACTCTGCCATCCAAATTTATTTTAACAACTCCATGAGGAGGGAGAGTCCACACAATGAAAGACAACTCTTTTGGAGCTGCAGTTTTTGTCTCTCCCAGCCCAAGAAGAACATGATTCATTGCCTTAGCAAAGGTGTCCTTTGCTGCTAGGTTAACTGATGGAATGGGTGGTTTGAAGAGCTTTTTGTTTCGAAGTAACCAAAAGTGCCAAGCTCCGAAAGCTAAAAGAGCGTTCCATGGCAATAGCGTAGAGACTTTTACACTTGAGCTCAAGTTTGAAAGAATCCAGGACCAAAAATCACCTCCATTCAAACTGGAGCTTGCTGAGATTTCATGAAATTTCTTCCATTAAATCTTGGAAAACAGACAGTCACAAAAAAGTTGTTCTGGAGTTTCCTCAACAAGGCTACAAAACTGACAATTTCTGTACGCCAACCATTTATAGTTTGATTGTGCGTCCAACTTCATATGGAGTATTTTCCCGAAAAATAACTACATGTTAGGAGGAATTGGAGTATGCCAAAGCCAGTCAAACTTGATTGTAGTAGACTCGCAGGTCGCAGTAGGTAAATATGTAATGGCCACTATGGTATGTGGATGCTCAATTCAACAATGTACCATTAACGTTGTTCATATATATTCTGCTTGTTTTCTATATGACTATATCACTATATAACACTGGCATTGACATAACTTATGACTAATTTTCACTGCAATTTAATGCTTGGTACTGGCTCTTATGTTAACTACCAGTCACATTTGTTATTTTTTTATTTGTTTACATGACTTCTTTTGGTGCATGTAGCTAGTGTTTATGGTCCTTATAATTTGTAACAGGTAAGAGAGATTAGCTACACTGTATCCCCTTCAATCAGCCGTTGGCAAGCTGAAGCTCTTGTGGCAATTCAAGAGGTATTGTAAATTTTTCTCCTCACCCACAAATGTAATCTGCAGTTTGTATGCAAGTTAGAGTTAACAGGATGAACTACCTAATTGTTTTTCAGATCCATTAAGCATGAACCTTTATTCTTGCAAATTGATTCATAAAACTTTCGGAGATTATTAATAAAGTTCAAGCTAATCATACTGTTGGCACTTCAAGTTTCAAAACTTTTAGAACTTGCACATGGTATATTTGGCATACTGAAAGCATAGCTAATAATTCAGGAATCACGATTGATGTTGGATTGATACTCTACTCATGTAGCATCTTGTGCAATTGTCATTATAACCTTAAAGATTTTGACACTCCAAAATCACTTGAAAAAGTCGCAACATAACTTTGCCTTGTAATTTTCACATGGTAACAGTGACTTAACTGGAATAATTTCACTAAAAAAGGAGAAAACTTAGAATAATGATACCATATTGTTGAAGAAGGGTTAAGAATTAGATAATTTCCTTCATGCACTTGATAATCTTTATGGTTTGACCTTTAAAGTTGTCATAGATTGATCAGTATATACTATATACTGATTCTTCTCATTTTCAACAAAAAAGATCTTATGTGAAGCACATACATACTGCTTTTTGTTTTTGAGCTTGTTGCTTTTTTGCAAAATCATGTTGACCCTGGTTGATAATGTGTTGACCAGATAATTTTTTGAAATGAAGCTTCTCTATTTAGTTTGTGATATTGTTTAGCTATGCTAAGATGATTTGTTTACTTCTCTATAACAAATATGGGAAGATGAGCTTGTTTTACTTATTATGAGCTACATGTTACACTTGGTGGCGGTTATCTATGCAGGCAGCAGAGGATTTCATTATTCACTTATTTGAAGATTCAATGCTATGTGCAATTCATGCAAAGCGTGTCACAGTTAGTAAGTCTAGTTTTAACTTTAATCTTCATCTGATTCCCTTCCTTTCCTTTCGATGCAGCCTCAATATGTTTTACCTGTTGCATCCATTTGTCTCTTCTTCTTGTTCTATTGCATTCTTAAGTCGTACTTTCCCTGTCCAGAACGTTGATTAGAGTTTGACCCATCTTAAATTTGTATCTTTATTACCAGTATATTCCAGATTTACCCTTTTCCATCTACATTTCAGTTTCAATTTTTCCTGATTTGTTTTTCCAGGAGGCAGTTATCTGTACTTCGGTCTAAGAACTAGATGCTCCTTCTGTCCAAAAGTTAGGGACACCTTAAAAAAACAATGGTTTTCAAAATGGATGTTTTACAAATTTTACATAAAAGGAAAGTGTTTTTAAAATAATATTTTTTCTAGAAATGATGTATAATTTCGTATATGTTTATAATGAAATGATAAATTAGGAATATCATGGTCTTTTATGGTACTAAAATAGAAACATATATATAACTTTAGAATTTACCAAAAAGGAATAACTATATTTAATTTTAGAATGGAGGCAGTATTAGTGATACTTCTATTATTTGCACAATTGACATCCTTAAAAATCACTTTATACTGATTGATTTGCTTTTGTTGCTGCTTCAGTGAAAAAGGACTGGGAGTTGGCACGCCGGCTTGGAAAGAAAGGGCAACCTTGGTGAAAACGTATCATGACATAAGCTTCCTAAATCAGTCTCTTTAGGTACTAGTATTAGTTGTCAAGTGCACAACAGTAATTTGCTAATGCCCACAACCTGTGTAAAACCTGAGTGTTATTTATTACACATACCTTATCGTCGTTTTAGGATAATTATCTCAGTGAAAGAGCTAGATCATTCACCATATATGACTTGGGTGGATTGCTAATTATTCTTTTGGCTGAAAGTTGCTAAATTACGATTGAGCCCTTGGGTTTTAAAGTAGTTATTCTCTTATTTAGCAACGATGTTTTTGCTTGATCTGTGCTTCATGTTCAACTTTTGATGCTCATTTAAATGACAAGCCCTTTCTGTAATGAACCATGAAAATTTTCAGGTTTTTACTGCTTGTTTATTACAGCATGAAACATTTGCTCATGGGCTTGGGGAGGGATCAACCCACAAGGTTCAGATGTTTGGGCCTGTGGGGTCTTCTGAGAGTGTCACTAGGCCTATAAGTGAGCTGTGCCATATACTGAGCTTCTCGGACTTAGCTCAAGAAGTTAAATGGGCCTAGTTATGGGCTTTGTTGGAGTTAACTGGGCTGTGGAACATAGCTAACGGACTACTTAATCAAAGCTTTGATTTACTGTAATGGTAGACAGTTCAATTAGGAAATAGAGATTCTAATATCCACCGGCCCAGTAAATGTGGAATCTTTGACTAATGTGAACGGAATCTTGTGCATGTGGAAGTTAAGTGGAGTTTCGATCGCAAAAGCCGCAAAATAATAATTAAAAAATAGAGAAAAAAAAAAAAAAAAAAAGGGAATCATTTCCGTTTGAAAAGAAAACGTGTTTGAGAGAAAATAGTGTGGAGCCGCCATCTATTACCGAGTCTGGTGGGACCATGCATGACGCGTTTTGCGCTTTACATGCTATATATATATATATAACCATTGCTTGATTTTATTGTCATAAATCATAATAATATATATTTTCTGTCCTGTGAATATTTGTCACAATTTAAATATGAAAATAATAAATACACCACAAATGTTTTCAAACGTCAGAGAATATTAGTGCATAAAGGTAAGAGTGCCCGAAAAGTAGAGACATAAATTTTTGACACTTTTTATAATACAAATTTTAAGATATTTTTAAAATATATTTGTACATTATGTATTTATTATATTTGGTGATGGGCAATGTTCATATGTTAACAACTTTAAAATATTAATGGAGATTCAGCCGTACGTCTATCTCCTGCATTACATAATCGCAGTTGAATGCAAAGTATATATAGTTATGTTTGTTTTTGATTATTGAAATTGATTATAATTTATTTTTAAAAATTAATTATCTTAAAATTGGTCATTTTATTAATTTAAAAAAAATTATAAGTTGAGTATAACATATATTATCAACTTATTTGAAAAAACTCGTCAATAGATTTTTCTTTTAACTTATAATTTATTATAGCTAACAAATATGTTTTAAGTTGTTCTGAAATAAGTCATGTCAAACAATTTGATAACATATAATAATGCAGAATTACCACAAAAAATTATACACGAATAGTCTCTCTCTTTATTTCAAAATTAGGGATTTTTTTTAATTCTATTAAAATATATTTTTGAAATCTTAAAATTTAAATTATGATATAAATTATTTATTTTTTAAAATTTCAAAACCTAATAGTAATATTTTATATATAATTTATAATATTAAATTTAACATCAATTAAAATAAAATAAATTTATTTTAAATTTAAATTTTAAATTTTTAAAAATATATTACATTAAAAATATAAATGTCTCTAATTTTGAACCACATAGAGAGTCCAAAAACAAGGTCTGAATTTTCTGAAGTTCAAACTTTTATGAAAACTACATGAATTAATGAAATGTATCGTCTTTACTAGCGGACGATAGCACTAGAGAACAAACTCCATTAAGCCCATTAAGGTCGGTGCCAACAAAACAACTCCCACCACAAACCCCGGTCCCCGGGTTCCGCGTAGGTCACTGACTGGGTCTCCTTTCTAAAATTATTAATATTGTAAATAAATAATTAAAAAATTAGTTATAATTTTTATATAAAATAAAAAATATTATCAAAATAATGTAAGATTTTAACTATGTTTGTAGTAATTTAAAAAATTAAAAATATCATAATACTTTAAGTAACAAGGCCGGCAATATCATGACTCTGTTTGACAACAATGCCTATTTGGTCCGATTATTGTTTATTTTTAAAATTAATTTCTTAAAAAAATATTTATTTTAAAATATTTATCAGATGACTACAATAGAATTTTTATTTTATTTTTTAAAAAATTATTATAATATTTTTTTATTGTATAATTTATTTAAATTAACAAATAAATCATAACATATTTTAAAATAAACTGCTACAAACATAGTAATTGTCTGTTTGTTATCCAGACCGCTCCTGATATGCATAGTCATTTTCTAATGTAAATCCAATCAAAGCTTCATTATCTACTGTTTCTAATAAGTGACTCTGCTTTTGGAAAATTAAAAGTCCTACCGCTTGAATATCTTGGTCCCTAACAACAGTAGACTCTACTAATCCTTTTCAAATTAGGGATAATTATTTTTTGTTATACGTTATGAAATTAAAAATTAATTTTTATTCTGTATAACAATACACTACATATGCTATTTTTACTTTTATCGTTTCATTATAAATATAAAAAAAAAATTACACTATTTTTAAAAGAAGAAAAACAATTAATCATCAAATTACTTTTCTTATGTAAAAATTATAAATAAATATTTATTTTTAAAAATTTATCAATTTTTTGTAAAGTATTTCTATCTACTTAATCATGCATTTGTATTTTTTTTTATTTTTTTTGGTTCTCCTTTCGATATTTGGCATCTCATTTGAAATTCAATTAATTCAAAATCGAATTTTTGTCGAACCTATAAAAAACAATTCTCTTAACATCACTTTTTTACTGTATATTAATTATCAGGCCAATTTCACGTCGTCTCATAAATTTATCTACGCTATATTTATGGTGCGGTGTCCCACACACACACACACACACACACACACACTTACTTTCTGCTTTCAGGTTCATTCCTTCGCGGTTTCTTGGAACTGATAGAGCTTTTGTTTTAGTTTATTGAAATTAATTATAATTTATTTTTAAAAAATAATTATTTAAAAAATAATTATTTTTATTAATTTTAAAAAAACTATAAGTTAAGTATAATTTATATTATTAATTTATTTTTAAAAATTGGTTAATAAATATTTTTTTTAATTTATAACTTATTATAATTATAAAATAAATTTTAAACTATTATAAAATAAACTATACCAAATAAGCCCAGAATAATAGAGTATTATATTAATTATCAGGACAATTTCAAGTCGTCTCATAAATTTATCAGGACATATATACTACACTATATTTATGTTGTGATGTCCCACACACACTCACACCGCCACACACACTTACTTTCTGCTTTCAGGGTCATTCCTTCGCAGTTTCTTGGAACTGATAGAGCCTTTGTTTTACTTTATTGAAATTAATTATAATTTATTTTTAAAATTTAATTATTTTAAAATTAATTATTTTTATTAATTTTTTTAAAAAATATAGGTTAAGTATAATTTATACTGTTAATTTATTTTTAAAAATTGGTTAATAAATATTTTTTTTAATTTATAATTTATTATAATTATAAAATAAATTTTAAACTATTCTGAAATAAACTGTGCCAAACAAGTCCAGAATAATGGAATATTATATTTCCCACTTAATTTTCTACACTTATTAGGGTTTGTTAGAGAATGCTTACATATACAGTATATAACTGTTTATTGCTATGAATCATCAAAAGCTGGGTAAAGTAAAATAAAATAATTTATTTTAAATTTTAATTTTAATTATAATTATAATTTTAATTATAATTTTTTTTAATATACTAAATTAAATATATAGATATATCTAATTTTATAGCAGAGCCATAATCGAAAAACGCGGTCTCAATTTTCACTGGTAGACAGGGTATACTCCTTTAAGCCATTATTAAGGCTCTTGGTGTTTTGAAAAATCTTTGAGCTTTCCGCCTCTCGGTAAGGTCTGCGTTTTAAAATTAAAGTTATTTTAAATAAATTATTATTGAATAAATATTTATTTGTAATTTTATATAAAATAAAATAATTTTTATATAAAAACAATGTAAAATTTATTTATATTTTTATAATAAAATAATAAATTTAAAAATATTATAATATTTTTGATAGTAAAATATAATTATATTTCTAATTTTACAACTTGTGAAAAAAGAACATGCTACTATAGGTGATGGAATAAAATAATCCATGACAGCGTATGATCAC
>JAUMHB010067831.1:22416-33584 GCA_032359685.1 Pittosporum tobira | reverse complement strand
TTATAACATGTTAATCATATAAACCCTAATCGTGAATCATGCTCATAACAGATTATGAAAATTAAATACATATTAAGACATGCGATCATATACACATATCTCATACACATATCCAACCACATAGCGCTAATTATAATCAAAACTGATATATATCATATATATATATATATATATAATATTTTGATTTCAATAAATAACAAGCCAAGCTCTGATACCACTGTTGGGTTTCGGATCAAAAATCGATACGGAATTTAAAACATATCCGATTCCCAGGAACCTTGCGTATATTGAAACCGAAATACAAGTTCGACTATACCTGAATAAACTTCGATCGAGATGAAAAGAACAGTTGTGTCTGGATCAGCGTGTCAATCGTCACGCCTCTACTAGTATCTACACACACGAACTGAGCCCGAGCCTTGTACGTTCTAGCGCAGTTTTTCAGTTTCCTTCTCTCTTAGTCTCTCAACCTCGTAGTGATTAGTGTTATCACAAAAAAGATGTATCTACCTCTATTTATAGTTCGCCCCTTTTTAATTAGAGATATAAGAAAGAACAAGAAAACCCTAGCTGTCAGACCCAATACATTATAAGCCCAGTTCGCTTAGTGTGCAGCCCTGTAGGTTCACCTAACATTAGCAGTAGGTCCAAAACTCTTTTTCAGCCCATAAGTTATAAGCGGCCTCTAGTAAGATATTATAACTACCTAAGTTAGGTGAATGTCGGTTATTTCGACACAACCTTATCCACAACTAATAATAGAGTACAATTTATGATTAAACCAAATGGCATACCACTAACAGTAACTCGCATAAATCAGAATAGATCAACAAAGAGAAATTATATATGACTTGGACTTTAATTAGCAAATCATGAGAGGAGATAAAATATATTAGTTATGTCTTGCATGTTTCGCTCCCTTGATTTATCTAAATATAATGTTGTTATTATATTAATATGATAACATGATATTATGGTTGTGTTGAATATTTTCTCGTACTAAACCTTTTCTTACAGAAAAATTAGTCAAAGATTTGAGCCTAATTAGCTGGAGACAATATTTCGTTGAATTAATCTTAGTTGATATATAGAATCATTAATTTATTTTTACTGTAAAGGATAAATTTATTTAACTTTTAAAATTAATAAATATATGCTTTTTAATTTACAATAATTATGTACAAAAATTAAATAAGTTTGTATTAAGAGCGGTTGCTTTGATCTCTCTTGACAGGCTTACAACTCAACCAGTCCCCCTTTATACTGTTTATCGTTTAGATACATTAATGGAGAGAGAGAGACAGAGAGAGAGAGAGTGTGTGTGTGTGTGTGTGTGTGTGTGTGTGTCAGTCAAAGAGAGGAAAAGATGCTCTAACTAGCTTTACTGTCATTTATCCCACAATATAAACAATTTTGTGGGTATTTTAATATATATATATATATATATATGTTTTTTTTTATTATAGTTTATATATTATTTAGCACTCTACAGGTGTAAAATGCAGCTTGGAAAATGACGTGTAAAAGAAAAGCCCAATTATAAAGACTTCTTGAAATAATTATATACGACGGAACACATGGAAATAGTTTATGTAATTTAAAATAATAATTACAAGTCTGCGGTACACTTCCAAACTAGTCTTCTCAGAAAATGAATAATGAATAGGAAATGTTGAGAATATTTTTATTAATATATATTAAATTTTTATTATTAAATTAAATATTTTTCAGTTTTCTAATTTTAAATATAAAAAAAAAACCAACTTAAACAGATTTAAATGTCATTTTCCCATTATAATTTATTAATTTATTAATAATATTATATTATTCTACAGAAAACACAGTAGTATATAGATATATAAAGCTCTGTTTGGTGCACACTTTTTTCGTGGAACGGAGTTACCATATGTTCATACCATTTTAAAAGTTCTTATTAATTGATTTCTAAAACAACTTAAATTTTATTTGTTCTTTTAAAAAAGTTATAAATTGTAAAAAAAATAAATTATTATTAAATAATTTGTTTCAAATAAATTAAAAATATAATTATACTTAAAATAATAATTTATTTTAAAATATATAAATATTTTACAAAGTACAAATATAAATTTTAGAGTGTGAATATCAATTCGTGAAATAAGATACTGGCATGCGATAAGCCCAACTCCAGCTCCAACTCGAGCCCGAATGAGTTTAGTTGAATTTAGATTTGTATTTGGACAATTAACAATCGAGACTGACCGTGACTTGGTAGCCCAACTTTTTACTGCTAACCCAACTCGGCCCAATTGAGCTCACCGACCCAGGAATGGAAACTTGAAAACTGAGAGAGCCAACTTCATTAGGGTCACCCTATTACTACACGGTTTAACGTATCCCCAGAACTAAACACTCTGGTGCTTCTCTGCCATCCAAACTATTTAATATCTAACAGTAGTCAAATTATCCAATGTCTTGTATAATGGCAAGAAAATTATGGGTCGGTTCTTGTACAACCCCACATCCCAAAATCTATGGAGAATCAACTCAAAATCCTCCGAAGTCAAAATTCTTGAAACCCCTCCATGCCTCTTTCTTTGACTTCCCACTTGCCAGCAAAATCATCGTTAGAAGTAAGTGTCTCCCTGCATTTCTTCTAGTTTTTATATGTATATGCACTTGTGTTCATGTTTTATAGCTGTATGTGCAATTCTTTATATGCAGATTATTTCTTATCTTGTAAATTGTTGATTTCTCTAGCAATTGGGTTTCGTTCAATAGTACGAATTGTTGTGGTAGACATTCTGTTTGTATATATGACTAAAAGATGAAACTTGAACCCTTTTTGGGAAAGTATAAGTACTGAATTATGTAGGATGATGCAAATGGCTCTGTTTGGGCGGGATTCATGATTTTAATTTTTATATTTGACAAAAAGAGTACCATTTTGACTTATCTGAAGTCAATTCATGTAATCCTAAAGTTTAATATTGACGTAGTCCATAAGTTTTGAAAAAATAAATTTTGTAAATAGTAGTACTTTTTAAATACAGTAGTTTACAATAACTACAAATGTATTCACAAAATCAAATGAATTAATATCAATTTTCAACTTTAGGATTCCGCAAATTGACTTAAAATTGACATACATAGAGTTAATGGTGAGATAAAATTCATAGGGATGGCCACTTGCCATCTATGAAGTGGGATCAATGTTTTTGTGAGTTAATGCATGTTATGTGAAGTGGTATGGGTTTCTAGAATTTTATGCATGCCAAAAAAGAAATGCATGACAACTACAAAAAAGCCTCTTAAGTTCGACAAACTACATAACAATTTTGTAAGTTCTTTTTCCAAAAAAATATTATTAAATGTTGATGGGCCAAATTGGACATGGCATTTGGACCAACGAGAGGTTTCCATGTGACACCTAAGGATCCAATTTAGCATAATAGACTATTATAAGGAAATGACATCCATGGAGGCAAGGGAGTGGGCTCGTGATATTTGAAATGACTTGATGACAAGCTCTTGTATTCACAAAATCAGAATTCTCCATTTGAAACACCGGAGGGCCTGAGTGGCCTCAGAGCACCTTGCGCTTCCATTGGTGTTCTTGTTTATTAGGGGGATTTTGTGGCCCTAGGGCACCCTAAACCCCCTTTGAACATCACTTCCCCAAAGGAATAGTATGTATTCCACTTATAGGTATAATGATGATTTGTTGCATAATATGCATGAAATGAATCTAATGAACGCATGATCTGGTGAAGACAAGACATGTATGTAAGAATGTATAGATATGTCCAATCAAAAATAAAAATTCAACATGCAACCATCCCATCTTCTTATTTGAATATCAGTTTCTGAGAGTGGAAACCAGATGACATCGAAAGTAAACAATAGAAAAAGAAAAGAGATAAGAGTGCCCTCATTCCTTTTCTATTTGGGATTTCGAGTTTGTTATCTAGCGGAAACAGTTCCAAACACTTCCATATGAGTCTTAACTTCTCTTTGGAAAATGTATGGAGTCATTTTGATTGCTAGGCGACAGAAAATGGATTTTTTAACTACCATGGAAGGCAAGTGCACCAAACCTTTTAAGACCATATGCAACTTTCAACCATAAATCAAATGTCATTTTGTCCGAGCCCTCCCCTCCTCCTCATTCCTTTTTCAGTAGACTACATGTAAGTTCTAATTGTGGATTTTGAACTGCAGATTTATCATATTCTACCACTGAAAGCTGTTTGCAGAAGGAATTTTCAAGTTTTGGCGAGATAGCTGAAGGTATATGTGTCTCGTATTACTTCGCTAATATTCAAAAGCATAAGAAATAAGTTGATAATTTTGTCTATATTTGTTGGCAGTTGAGCTCGTTAAGGATAAATTCAGAAAGAGGTCAAAAGGATTTGCCTTTATCCAATATAGTAGTCAGGAGGCTGCCTTGCAAGCTCTAGAAAACATGGATCAGAAGGTTTCCCTTTTAATATTTTTGTTACTTTTTATATTTTTTTATCAGCAAGTTCTTATTTTCGGTTTCTGTGCTTTATAGGACTTACAAAATTTATATCCTTTTCTTATTTTTTCTTTTTTTGTTAGTATGTTGATGGCAGATTGGTATATGTGGAACTTGCTAAGCCTGGTGGTAAGCATTTATACGGCGTATTACCTAAAACCTCGGGACCACCCGAACATCAAAATTTGCTCGTTCAAGATGAGGAAGAGCAGTGATTAAATGTGCAATTAAATTTCCTCACTTTTTATCTGTTGGTCCAGACTTTTTTATGATAGTAAAATGTGTTTTCTCTTTCTTCATTTTTCCCTATTTTGTTGAGGTAAGTTAGTAGAATATATGGACTGATTTGTGTGTTCAGAAAGTTCTCGGACATAATGAGAAAAAGAAACAATTATGAAGGCGCTGTTCAGCGTTTAGTACCATTTTATAATCTTTTACAGGCTGTTACTTTTTTGGATTTCAGAAAAAAAAAAAAAAAACGATTTAAATGAAAGGAAGATGAGCTACTCTCAAACATGTAGCTCAACTAGTAGTAAGGAGGAGTTGCGCTAGTTTAATCAGAGGTCCGAGTTTAAGTCTTGAGAACGTAATTGTATTAAACTTTAAAAGGGAGAATTTTACCGCTTATATGTTATTATCCGTCTCAATTCCGGATTGTTCGGGTCTTCAACGAGATACCGAATACTGAGAGGTCAAATCCAAAAAAAAAAAAAAAAAAAGGGAAGATGAGCTGTTTTGAACAAGTGAAGAATTTGAACCCATTTTGAACCAAAAATTAATTTGAACCCAAGAATTTGGTCCAGGATTGTTGTCAATTGCTGTGTAGTACATCAACAGCCATGCTTTAGGCCCAACCTGTAAAATCACACTATTCAAGAACTTGCTCAATTAATTTTTAAATATTCTATCTCTTTTAAAATGCAAGAATATTATTAATTAAAAAAAAATTTAATTTTTTAGATTTAAAATTATATGAACTCTTTGAAAATTTGTGAAAATTAAAGTTTATTAATATGATCTACAGTAAAAATTATAAATTTTATATAATTAATTATAAACCATTCACGTTCGTGAATGGTGATACGAAGTCTAATGATTTATTAAAAAAAAATTATTTTCTTATTTTTAGAGAACTGAAATATGATATTTTTATAAGTTTTTCCTCACATTTTGGTATTCAACTAGATTTAGTTGGCTAATTCAATCAAATAAAAAAGGAAATTGAATGGGGTTTTATTGATGGTAAGCAACTAAAAATAAAGATGACATATTATTTATAAACATAATTTTAGGGAGAAGGCATAGCTTTTTGAGCCTGTCCTAGAAAAGCGACAGAGCTTCCATTTGAAAGCTCAAGAAATACGACAGCTGTAGAAAAAAGGGTAGGGGGAAGAAAGAAAATGGAGGGTGAAGTGCAGCGTGGGAGTAATGAGAAAACCTATAGAATGAACGACCCGCCAACCGACCGACCGGTTCGGGTTTATGCAGACGGTATTTACGATCTCTTCCACTTCGGCCATGCTCGTTCCCTCGAGCAAGCCAAGAAATCGTAATTTTCCTTACCTCTCTCACTCTCTCTTAATTATCTTTATATCATTTGAATTGGGAGATTTTTCAATTAATATTCATGAATGCTTTATTTACTCGATCCGTTTGATCTACTTTTTTTTTTTTTTTAATTATTATTTTTGTATTTACACTTTATTTGCTAAAACAATCTTCTGGGTTATGTATACGGAATTATATTTAGAGGTTGATGGTGATATGGTAATTCTTTTTGCCTGCTCAAGTGTTTTCGTTGTATACTTGTGTGCATAGGTAAAGATTTTATTTTTCTCCTTTATGTATTAGCTTATATTGGCTTTGCAGTGTTTAAATAACTTGGTTTAGCTGTATGGTTAGCAATCGAAAGTAGGGCTCTAAAAGGAACCAGACTGTTCGGGCTCTATCTGCGCTTGCTCAGCTAAAAGCACGATTCAAGCATCACTCGAAATATTGTGGAGCCGAGTATGAGGTCATTTTAAAACTTGGTTGATTGCGTGGACCTTCAGAAATTGCTATTTTCTCTTGATACCTGGATAACGGATTAACTTGCTCGAAAAGTTGAAACTACTAGGACTCATTTCATAATAATGCTTGACTCGGTAGTTGAACCAGCCTAGAAACAAACTTTATTTTAGGCTCCATGAATTCTACGAGTCAAAGCTTAGCAACTCCATTCTCGACTTATTTACATGCCTAAATGGAAGTAACTTTTTGGTCGGTTAAATGGAAGTAAGTTATTCTTCTTCGAAATGCAATATTTAACGTTTGTGATCTTCATAGGGTATGGTAGCTTTATCTTTTACTATTTAAGGAAAATACTTCTAAAGAAGGTCAGTTTTTTTAGTTTGCATATATACAATTGTGGGAATTTGTGTGGGAAATGCACACACACGCGCACATTCTTTAATTTAATTAACCGAAAGCATTTAAGAGTTTTAATGAGATTGCAAAATTTTGAGCTTCTGTAGTGATAATTCATGATTTATTTTGTTATGTTGGTGCGCGTTATTTCTCGAAATGTTTATTTTTATATTCTACTTGTAAGTGAATACATTTTTCATGATGATATCATTATCAATGTCTGAAATATAGGTTTCCAAATACGTATCTGCTTGTTGGATGCTGCAATGATGAAGTTACCCACAAATTCAAGGGCAAAACTGTCATGACTGACACGGAGCGCTATGAATCTCTTCGCCACTGCAAGTAGGTTATTAAATGCCTATATTTATGATCAGTGTTTTGCTCTTTATATCCTCTTATCTTTTTGAGTTAGAGACGATCATGCTATTCTTGTTGAGGATTTCTACTAGAGATTCTCGTATTCCAAATTGCCACTGACTTTATAGTTTATACTAAGGAAAATATATTCGACTGATTTGTGCATTGAGTCATGTGTTAGTTGTGCAAGTTTCAATACTACTTCTTAATATTTTAGTGAGCTAATTTGAATTCCCAATTCAAGTGTATTTAAGATTTGCTATGTTCACCCTTTAATGCAGGTGGGTAGATGAAGTTATTCCTGATGCGCCATGGGTTGTTTCACTAGAGTTCCTTGACAAACATCAGATTGATTACGTGGCGCATGATTCTCTTCCGTAAGGTTAACCAGCCCAAGACTACTTTTATACTGCTATATAAAGGGTGAATAAGAAAGAGAAGATTCTTTGAGATTAAGAATCAAGTATCAGGGCCTAGGCTAAAATGTAGACCATGCCTACACCTAGGAAAAACTCGATTGAAACATGAGGTTATCTACTCAGTAATGAATATAGCAAAACAAACTAGAGCAGAATAATATAACAGTTGTAAGACTGAAGAGAAGACAAAGCGAAAACAGAAGAACAGTGGAGATCATTTCATGTGACACTGGAAGTTTGACCATATAAAAAATAGTTATATTCATAAATAGAAAAGGTATTTTGAAAATATAGTTAACTAAGAAAATGTAGTACAATAAAAAAGATTTTCCGAATAAGAAAGAATCCCCTAGTCAAATAGTTACGAAAATTTATGATTTCGTAAAAATGGTATAACAATATTTTAAATGTAAATATCATAGAACAGCATGGACTAGTTTTACAAAGCGGTAAAGGCTTGAAGCTTTCAATAAATAGTGTTTAAATATGGATTATATTGCTATTCCTCTTGAATCTGATCATTTCACTTGGTGTATGAAATACAGTATGCATTGGATCCAAATAGAATCATATCACAACTATTTTACACTGATAAACCTTTCAATAGAATGGGTGAAGTGGATCTAATCATTTTGTTGGGCCTCTTAGTGTCTTGGCAAAAAGATTTAAGAGGTAATCTTCTAAATAAGTGTCTTTGTATGTGCTAATTGTTTCTTCTTTTGCCTTAATTTTCAGGTATGCTGATGCAAGCGGAGCTGGCAATGATGTGTATGAATTTGTAAGTTAGTGTAGTTATATTAAACATTATTGCGTGCTTTATTTAACATTTAGTGTATTCTTTCTCCGTACTCCTGTCTCTAAATATTTGGGTTCTTCTCAATCAATCCAGGTCTTTCTTTGTTGCATGTTACACTTGCCTGCTAGTTGGAATTTTCTCCCAACTTTTATTTTGCTTGATTTTGGCCTTGGAATTTCACTTTTTTACATGTTTGGAATTATTTCAGTATGGACACTGCATAAATTTCTCATGTAGGTCAAGTCCATTGGGAGATTTAAGGAGACTAAACGGACGGAAGGGATCTCTACATCAGATATAATAATGAGGATTGTGAAAGATTACAATGAGTATGTGATGCGTAACTTAAATCGGGGATACTCAAGAAAGGAACTAGGTGTTAGCTATGTGAAGGCAAGTACTTTTTCTTAAGTAACAATCAATTTTTCAAATTCTATATATTTTTTTTGGAGTATCTGATCTGTCATTTGACATCTTATAATCTTCTATTCTTCTTTGGCTAGAAAACTCATTCCATCTTTGTTCTATCAGGAGAAGAGGCTGAGAGTCAACATGGGGTTAAAAAAGCTTCGTGAAGAAGTGAAAAAGCAGCAAGAGAAAGTGGAAGAGAAGGTACTGATTTATATATTAAAAAGAAAAGAGAAAACGTAAATGTTGGTGGCATAGTTGACTATAAAAAATTTCATTGCTTGTTGGTTTTGAGTGTTTATTTATATCAAAGGGTTGTTGCTCCCAAAATGATTACAGAAGTGTCTGATTCCTGTCTTCCCAGCGGGGAGCCTCATCCAACTGATATTTTTCCTCCCTTTGGGGTCGTTCTTTAGCTATTGTAAGCTTTAAGACACCAAACCATACTGGGATAGGTTTTTTTATTTAAAACCTCAAAACGAACAAGAAATAAGAATATAGAATGTAGGAACATTAAAATTTTCTGTTAAGGGGCACATAAACCTTCATGAGGCCTTTCTGAATCCAATTATTAGCAGACTTAAATCGTGTATTACTGTGTTGCAGATATAAGTATTACTGCAATGACTTATTCCCTTTGGGGAGTATTCTTGTAAATATGTAGAAATGATGCTTTCACACGGCTTTCTTTGTTGCCAATTCTTTGTGACATACTCCGAAATAGAAACTGATAGGTGTAACAAGATACTAGAGCTGAATGTATGTTGGGACTGTATTATCATTTGGGCTTTCCTAGACATAAATGTGCCAGATATGGACCTAAGAAGCACAGGCCGATATTAGAATGTACACAGTTGCAATGTGAATTTTGATATACCAAAATTAGAATTTGGGCTTTCATAGTGTTTGCCATTTGGGCTTTCAAAGCTATGGTTCTCTGCTTATAATGTTAATTTATGATAGTCCAATTATATGTTCTTTTGAAATTGTGGATATGCAGTTGGATGAATGGTTGATGAGGAATTTACCAAAAAAAAAAAAGGGAAAAAAGAAGAATAGATGATGAGAAAGAAATAATTCAAAGCATTTGTATCTGGTCTTTGATTTTGCAGATGCAAACAGTCGCAAAAAATCGTAATATATGGGTGGAAAATGCTGATCGTATGGTCGCAGGTTTTCTTGAGATGTTTGAAGAAGGCTGTCATAAAATGGTGAGCTCTCTGTTACTCTATCCTTAAATGTATGTCTCTTTGTGTGTATATATTGATATATAATTTATTTTTCTTAAAAAGGTAGACACACAAGGTATTGGGTAAACCACTGGGTGCACTCTCTCTCTCTCTCTCTTCATGTGTGTGTTTAATATATGGTATATCATACGGACACACAAACACTGACAATTCCGTTTTCTGGTTCTGATAGTAAATTTGTTCTTCCATCAGGGAACTGCCATCAGAGACCGTATTCAAGAGCAATTGATGGCAAAGGCAAATGCAAAAGGACTTGCCTATGATGTTGATGATGAGGATGATGAGAACTATTATGATGCCAGCACAGATGAAGAATATGACGACGATGACGACGATGACGATGATAATGATAGAAAATAAGTTGTGCTCATGAAATGGTAGCAATTCATGTTCTTAATTTCAGCTATATATGTGTATGAGTGGGTCCTTTTACTTTCCTGAGTTTTCTTTTCAACAAAACAACATAGCCTGTGGTATGTCTTGGAACTTTTGCTTAGAATAAAAATGTACATACTGCCTCCCTGTTTGTTCAGTCTTTTACTGTTTACCATAAGTTTTACTAGTGGATTGTGTGAAATGTGTGTTAAACTATGCAGAATGTGAGTAGATTGCAATGTAAGTCACACGTAATGCTCTGCTGCTTTATGAATTATGGATATATTTGAACTTTAACCTTTTTTTCCTTATTTTTTAAAAGATTTATCTCAAGATGGATGACTCATTTTTTAGGTAGTTGAGGAAGACATTTCTGAGACTGCAAGTACGTAAATAAATCTTGGTCGTTCATTTTCGAGAGCATGGTGAGAGATGCAAAGTACTTGTGCGGATCACTCCAATACCTCTCACAATCACTCAACCCAACCCCTTCCACACACAACGGCCACTCCCCGCGAAAAAATATATATTAAATTTTAAAGGTAAAAAGAGTGCAAGCATGCAGTAACCTCAAAATTTCTGGTTTTTGACTCTAGAAATCGGTGCTTTGTTATCATACTTGATGATTACTCAGAAATTAAGCAAATCGTTAGGGT